>OZ018318.1:98250856-98293356 GCA_963969495.1 Ceratothoa steindachneri
GAATTGCCCTACATGCTATCCGCTATCCTTTCCGAGACACAGAAAGCAAACGGAGGCGAGGAACTCTAACCTGACCTACGACAGAAGCGGAAGGACAAAATCATCAATTGAACTGGAAGCTCATAAAGCCGAGAGAATATCAAATTTCAAAGAGAGAACATTAAAAGAATAATGGTTCAAAAAAGGCAAATAAAAAGATCAAATTATTGAACTATGCCATCCTAAAGAAAACCGCCAGCGACAGAAATTTCGACAGTGTTGCAATAGCAGTGAGGAATGATTTAAGCTTCAAGAAACTCAAAGACCTGGATGAAGCTTACTTGGCGGTGAACGTTAGGAACTCCACAGAGAACCATATCTTTGCGACTGGATATGAACCCCCCAAGGAAGGACTTTTTGCCCTTTCATAATTTTATTGAAGTTTTTGGACCAAAAGAGGAAGAAGGTATCGAGCAGGTCACCCTCCAGGAACTGAAAAGAACACTCCTCACAACCAAGCAGAGGGCACCCTGTGATTCAGGATTAAGAAAGGGGAACCTGGTACGACTCCTTTTTGAATAATATAGTACTACTGTTTAACGCTACACATAGCGCAGGGAATTTCCTGGACGCAATGCTAAAAGGAAAAATATTATTGCTTCCGAAACCCGGCAAACCCCCTAATAGACCAGTAAACTTCATGCTAATTACATTATTAGAAACACTGGCGGAACTATTGGAAAAAGCAATCAACGATCGACTTATCACACTTCTGGAAGAAAGAGCCCAAATATCGAACCACCAGCATGGGTTCAGAGAAAAACAAGTACCTAAACGGACTAAGCCGTTTTAGTCGAAACAATAGCTAAGGCAAAGTTGACAAGAACTATACCGACATCGTACTTAGGGACGTCTAAAAAAAATTTGATAAAGTTTGGAGGATTGGCCTCAGGTACAAAATAAAAAGATTGGGGGTACCGTCAGCCCTAGTAAAATGCCTATGTGACTATGCCACAGACAAATCAGCCTATATTTTATTGGAGGGTTACGACGGACGAAAATTCGAGGACAATCAGGGTGTCCCCCAGGTAGGCTGAATAAGCCAACTTTTTATAACTCCACTAGGTATGTAAAATTCGCTGATATCACAATAGTTGCTCGCAGGGTTAATCTGCTCTAACCGGCAGTCCCGATGAACAGACTCACAAAACAAATTCAGTTAGTTTCAGAGGGTCAAAAACGCAGGAGTTTATATCATCACATGAACTAGAAGAAGGGAACACAAAGAGCTAATAGACTTACACCGTGAAATCGATCTCCCAGCTACAAATGTGTCCCTACACACTAGATCATGCAAGATGTGGGACAAGCTAAACGATATACTTAGCGAGGAAAAAAATAAGCGAAAGAAATTACACAAAACCGAGGGTAAAAAAACGAGGAAACTTTAGAAGAGGAAAACCCGACATTAGGGAAGAACAGGGTCACAGTTTTACAAACGGATGAGATTTGTATGCAATTGCACAAAAATCAAACAAATTAATCTGTATTAGACAAACTAAAAGATGAACAAATGCAAAGAAAGAGTTATAGGGGCGTGAGAGCCTCCAACTAAAGAAAGCAGAAGATTAAATAATAAGAAATAGCATGAAGATTTTAAGAGATGGCTGGTCACCCAGCAACCAATACAAACTCTCCATTCATTCTCGATCACCAATTTACCTAAGCGCCCACTACCGACTCTACTCTTACTATACACTTTTACATTCTATCTTTTTTCAATAATTAAAGGTTAAAAGATCACATTCAGACTGAAAGACTTGACCTGCATTGGTAAAGTAAAGTCCTACTACATCCAACTTTGGAATTCTTCATTGCGAATTGTAGGCAAAGAGGATAACCAAATGCTGGGTATCCTCCTCGCAGGCCCGCGCGCCTGCAAGCAGATTCGGAGTCATCAAAAAGTTCACCACGAGTCCAAATGTTCACACCTCAGCAGCACATCTGGTTCTGATAACCTCCGCTGCCACCCTAAGGTTTCTATACCCGCCTGCCTGTGATGTGTCCGAACCCAGGAAAGAAGCCCCACAGGGGGCGCGAAAAAGGGGGCCTCACTCTGGGTCAAAGCGGTCAAGAGAGGTAGGAACATGGTAGACATTTAATTTAGGTAGGGCAGATAAGGGTGAACCAGAGAAGATACATGTACACGCCCCCGCAATAAGGGCTTGCTAAGTTTGAAATAGGAACACTTGCGTGTGAAGCCATCATGGACGACCCCAACGGCGAGAAACGTGTTCCACTCTGAGTCAAGGATTATGCCAGAAGCCCGCGCGCTAAACGCTCTTTGAAGTTTTCTATTCTAAGTTAGGAATCGCGCTCTGTAGACTGAAAGATCAGGCATACTCGTTCATGGCCTTCTGCGACACAAATCAGCACCTAGTCAACTAACTGAGTAATAAATCAGCCTCACACATAAATTCCTCTGCACGTAGCCGCAAAAAGCTTGATCATATGTCGGCGCATCGGCCCCTTACGTTGGAACACACACTGCATAGGTGATAAAAAGGAAATTTATATTAGACAGGAATAGGCTAAAATCGATGAGGTGTGTAATTCTAAATACCGCGACGGTGAGGAACACAATAATTGTTTAATGTGACCTTTCAAACAACGGATATGGCCTTAAAGGCAGCTGAGAATGAGCTAGTCATGCTTAAGTCGAAAGTGTCCGCCCTCTCTATAGAACTTGAAGTATTTTGTCTCACTACAGATCTCTTTTTCATGCTACGGTATGGAAAAGAATGTCACCAAAGAGTAGCGACCAAGGATATCGAAATTGAAGTTGCGACAACGGAAGTTTCCACGCCCACTTATGCATTTCAAAAACTTGCGATTTATGTATAAGGATTTATGGCTCACCATCTGTACCAATACCGATAAAATCCAAAGTTAATGATTTAATAGAAGGATAATATAAGGTAAATAATGGGCCTTTCAACAAGGACGCTCGAGTTTTGTCAGGCGATAGTGGCCATGTTATTAAAGCGACATCTGGCAACCTCATTATGAACTGTTCAGTAGTACTTGGAAGTTACGATTGAAGGTTAGAGCGTTGAACAGCGTGTGCAAATCCTTAAATGCTATTATCAAAATCAGTGCTCCGTTCGACAAACGTTCCGTGCATTACGGGATTTCTATCCTCGCCACAATCGTCCTGCCGAGTCCACTGCTCGACACTTGGTGGACAAATTCGAGGCAAAAGGGTCCATCAAAAATCAGCCAACACCCGTACGTTGCTGAAACGCAAGGTCTGCTGAAAACATCGCTTCCATAAATGAAAGTGTACGGGAAAACTGAGGCAATCGATTTCTCGTTGTTCACAAGAACTTGGCGACTTCAGTTTGGCGAATTATGCGTAGGGACGTGGGTTTGCACCCCTACAAAATCCATCTTACCCAGGAACTTAAGGTAAACGACCATACACAACGCCGTGTGTTCACTGATTGGGCTCTAGAGCAGTTGGAAGTTGCCCCAAATTTCTCCCAAAAAATCATCTTCAGCAACGAGGCCCATTATTGGATGAATGGTTTGTGAACAAGCAGAATTGTCGGATTTGGGACGAAAACAATCCACATAAGATACACCAGCACTAATTGAACCCCAATAGAGGCACTGTTTGGTGCAGATTTTCGTCTAACGGAATCATCGGTCCGTATTTTTTTGAGAACGAAAATGGGATTGCCATAACCGTCAACGGCGAGACCTACAGATCGATGATAAACAACTTCTTGTAGCCTCAACTGGATTATATGCCTAATATGGATATTGACGACATGTGGTTTCAACAGGACGGCACTACGTGCCACAGTGCGCACACCACGATAGACATTTTGCACCAGTGATTTCAGGGAAGGCTCATCAGGCACAGCGGCGACGTCAATTGGCCACCGAGATCATGCGATTTAACGCATTAGACTACTTTCTTTGAGGCTACCTTAAATAAAAGGTCGATGGGAATAATCCGCAAACAGTTATTGTCCTCAAAGTCAACATAACGAACACCATCCAGCAAATTCAGCCAGATTTATGTGACAAAGTCATCGATAATTGGGTCTCCCGAATACGTTCCACCAAGCGAAACCGCGGCGGACATTTGAATGACGTCATATTCCCCACTTAATGCCATAAAATGTACTTTCAAATGTAAAATAAATTAAGTGCATATATTACACACAACTTGTTTTATTTACGTTTAAAAATTGAGCGAACTTATTGAAAGTCCCTTTACAAGCGAAACTTCGACGCTTACATTGGAAAAGAAGCCCTCCTCAAGCATTAAGACGAGGCTGATCTAAATTTTTTAAGAAATCCTGATTAAATCAACCCCAGGAACAATTTATAAAGAAAAGATCAGGAAGGGTAAGATCAAAGGCCAGAGAAAGAAGAACCAAGGTTAAGAAAACACATAAAAATTAAATATGACTACCAGTATTAGATACATTAGAAATTTAAAGATCTTCTCATTTAATGTAAACAGTTGGAACACCCAGAAAAGGATATTCAACGAAATCATAAGATCCGTCGTTCCCGATATTTTGATAATTTCTAAGCATGGTTTAAATGATGATAACGAATATTTGAAAATATTTAACTAGGTAGTGCTGGTGGATTATGGCGCTTAAGTTACAAGGGTGAGTAGACAAAACGAGGAACCTCACAAATGAGCACCCTGTTGGACCTATGAATTCTTGAATTTGGGTACACATATTGAACACCGAAATAATATACCATGTAGTAGCAATGGAATAATGTAGACTAAAGCCAAATACTTGTGAATGATGTTAAACTGCAATTTAGTATGTATTTAGAAAATAAAACAGAGAATATTGTAAAAATGAAAGCGAAATTGTTTGGGTTTCCACGCGCTGTACAAAAATACATACATACATACATACATGACGAAAATGATGCAAGCTGATAGGTCTGGAAACAGATAACTCAGGCAGCTGGTCAAATTAAGGATGGGATCTGATCTCACAAGCCAGATTTTACGTGAACCTTTGAAACGGCGAAATCAACCTTGTTATGAATACCGGTTCGATAAAGCCATGAGCAGGTGGCCAATGCAAATACACTCTAAATACACACGTGCTCACACTGAACCTGCACACATTTTTTGACTCCGCCTAGCAGTCTTAACAAACAATGGACTAAAACACTTTGTCCTGATAGGCGCCGTCTCACGTTCAGATTAAGGGAATAGAAGTCACGCCCCCCCTTTAATTGACGTTAGTATAAATAAGACGAACAGAAACACTTTGCCTGATTCTTGATTATTGTTTCTGACTTGTACATTAGTAGTATTATTATTATACGGGTTCCGAGTCGGTTCCTCGTCCTCGATCCATCTCTCTATATCCCCCAAAATCTGACACAGAAGGAGTCTCACCCGAAACACTAAAACCTAACACGATTCCCAAGGCTCGACTATTTCGCTTGCCCAAACTGAGGTATTCCTAAATCGAGATTAAAGCCTACAAGAACCAGCATTTTTCTTCCGAGCCCTTCTTTTACCCAGGGATAACCAAGTTACCTTTCGAATCTAGCCTACAAACGGATTATCCGTTAAGAAAATTTGGGGTCAGACCAAACTCAACGGTAAGACCTCAACGTCCTTAACCGGACACATTCACTCTGGTAATAAATCGTCACCCTAAAGGTGGTGACCAGCTTCCCTAAACAATTAACTAATCCGCGTACCACCATAAACTGATATCTTATAAATTCACCCCTATAAACAGGTGACGAATAACTATAGAGTAACCACTCAAAAGAATGATGCGATGGAGTGGCCATTAGCATCATAAATGGGATAATGTTTAAGGAAATAAAGGGTTTGGAAGTGTCATATCTAGCAATTAAGATCGGCATGACGTAAGATGACCAAGTGGTTGCAGTTGGGTATCAACATCCCTGGCGTCTACACCTCCGAATCTCTAATTTTCTACGACTCTTTAGGAGAAGCTAGATATACCACAGCGTTCATCGTAGCCGGCAATAGGCTAAGTCTTCTAATCGACAGAGACATAGTGCAGAGAGAACGCAGAGAGAAAAATATGATTTTGCCACTTTGAATCGAAACTTCTTGAATCAAGCGAAAACTTTGAACCTTTTTGCTCCAAAGGATCACATCAGTATAGTTACGTTATGTACATCTCTACCTCCCAGATTCATGTTCAAATTCCTAAACGTAGGTGCTTGGTGAAAGCTAAATGGGCGACATACAGCGAAATAGACAAAATAGAAGGCGCCTCACTGGAAGAGATTGACAAAAACACGAACAACTAAAACTAAAGATCATGGAAGGTGACCTCCTATATGTCCCTTGGACGTAACACAAAACATTCCCGGCTTAAATATCCAGGATAAAATGGATTAGCTGGATGCAATTGTTAATATTATAAATATTCATGAGAATACGGCGCGTCGAAACTGGATACTAAGATGGTTAAGGAAAGAGATTAAGCATGACATAATTGAAACATCTAGTGAGAGATGGGACTATCTAAAAGCCAGTATTGATTCTGAAGGAGACCCTAAGAAATTCTGAAGTCAAATGAAGAGATTGCGGGGCTCTCCCCCAAAGGGTAGAATAAACATCAAAATCAATTGCCTATATATCACAGAGATCAAGATATTGAGCGAGAATTCAGAAGATACTGGCAAAACCGTTTACGTATAACGGATGAGGACAACAAAATCTTTGATAAAAAGTACGAAGAGCAAATACTCTTAAGAATAAGAAAGCTGGAGATAAACCTCACGCAGCTTCACATAGTAAAAATGACACCTCTTGCGAGAGGAGAAGAAAGTCCTCTCACCCATGGAAAATATGAATCAGCTTTGAAGAGCTTCAAGAAAAAGGCTCCAGGAAAAACTCGCATCATAATGATGCACTTGTTAAACGCTCCCCAAAACATCAATGAAGGTCTTTAAAGATATGCAATGCCTGCCTTAATGTCGGTTATTTCCATGACCAATTTAAAATGGCCAGAATAATATTCATACTAGAGTATGGCAAGCCAAAGAAGAAGATTAGTAGCTACAGACCCATCTAACTGCTGGAATTTATGAGCAAGCTAGTAGAAAAACTCCTCAACAACAGACTGAAGAAATACCTGGATAACAACAATCTATACTATAACAAGCAACACGGCTTCCGGAAGAGACTTGGCACAGAGAGAGAATTGGCATTGATAACGAAAAAGATTGCCATTGACAAGGCCGAAAACGGTAATGTAGAGATTGTACTGCGAGATGTGGCCTCGGTCTCTGATGAGGTGTGGATACCCACACTGAAAAAGAAAATCAGCGACTTTGGTATGAAGGAGAATATGACAAAGAGTCTTTGAAACTACCTAGAAGATCAGCAGGTAGTCGTAAGAGTAAACAGGAAAGAAGTAGAGCCATGTAACCTGGAAGCAGGAGTACCACAGGGAGGTTATCGTAGCCATACGCTGTATGCGCTGAACACCGGCGACCTACCTTACCCCAATCAAGACCTCGCTCAGTACGTCCAGCTAGTTGATAACATCACGTAGGTCATCACTAGCGTATATATAAACCTTGTCGACGTTGCCAACATGACAGGTAGGGAAATCGAGAACATCAAGGGCTTCGAAAAAATTAACAAGATTAAAACCAACGTTAACAAGTTCCAAATCATTCCCGTTAGACGTCGGAAGACAACGGACGTACTGATGCGAGATTATTATTAAGCTTACTCAGGTTACGCCGCACACAACAAAGAGAAGATTGCCGCTTCTACGAGGACGCTGCAGTCTCTGTATCACTTCAGACTACTCTCTCTACAAAATAAGAGGAAGCTTTACAGGTTGCTAGAAATGCAACATATTAGCATGTATACTACATGCACATGTGCTAAATGTTGCCAACCCGAGATCATATTTCAAAGAATTAAACCAGATGCTAAGCCACAATGGATTAGAACAAATGTAGTTCTCTGACAATCCTCCATCAGCAGAAGTTTTAAATGATTAGTACAAGCCAGCAGTTTCCTAACTAATTACGACCTCACCTCAACTCACATGTGTAAATCAAAACAAATGGACAAACCCAGGAGCAAAAAGAGGACCAAGACTTAAGCCCAAAAAACAAAAACAAATAACTGTTAGTGACATGGAATTTCAAACCCCAACGAGTAGCAGTATTGACACAAAACAACAGCAAGTCATGAAAATATAAGAAAGTGAAGAAAGAGATAATGAAAGCGAAAGCAGCTAATATCAAAATAAAAACGAAGAGAGCCAGGATTTTAGTGTAAAATTCTATGCACCAGAACATCGGCCATTTTCACTGAACAATAGGAAAGCAATTATACAAGGCATAAAAAAGGATACTACAAATATGAGTTCGAAGGACGTACAGGGATAGAGAGGTGAACAAAAAATAATGAATGGCAATTTAGACATACCATTTGATCTTTTTTTTACAGTAGCAAAAGAGGAATTAAAAAAAAAGAGGAGCGGAAAATGAAATCACATTACGACAAGGAAGTAAATAAAGCGGAACGTAAGTCTCACAAGATCACTTAGATGAAATTAATATGGCCTAAAGAAGAAAAATAAAGATAATTAGCCATAATGTCGCACGTTGGGATATAAAGAAACACTCTTTATGCAATGCATATATTAAAGAAGATCTAGACGAAATATTATTGAAGGAAACAATAATGACCCAGATACGAGGGGAGGTCAATAAGTTTTGCAATTCGCATATAAGGAAACGAGATATGAGGAAAAATCTTTTAATATTTTTCAATATAACTACCCGTGACTTCAATGCACTTGCGCCAATTGTCCCTGAGGCTTCGTTTTCTTGACAACCAGAAATCTCCCGACTGCTGTTCAATCCACTCCTGGACGGCGAGCTGGACATCCTCATCGTCCCCAAACCGGCATCCACGCAGTGCAGCCTTGAGCTGACGGAATAAAATGTAGTCGCTAGGGGCCAGATCTGTACGGTAGGGGGGATGGTTGAGCTCCTCGAATCCGCACTCGCGCAGGGTAGCTTGTGCAACTCTGGCCTTGTGGACAGGGGCATTGTCATGGAGGAGCAGGACACTGCGTGTCAACTTGCCACGCCGCTTCTGACGGATGCACTTCTTCAACGCAACCAGTTCCTCAGCGTAATATTGGCCAGTGATGGTCCTTCCACAAGGCGCATAGTCCACCATCAACACTGCCTCAGAATCCTAGAAGATGGTGGCCATGATCTTCCTGGCTGAGGGTTGGGTCTGGAACTTGATGGGGTCGGAGAGCCCCTGTGCTTCCAGGCCATGCTTTCGAACTTGGTCTCGGGATACCAGTGATGGACCCAAGTTTCATCGCCTGTCCCTATACGTGACTCGAATCCCGCCAGGACTTGTTTGTACAGGAGCAGCAACTCCTCCGAACTTTGACGACGTTGAAGTCGTTATGGGGCATGAGGTTTCTAGGGGCCCCACCGGGCAGAGACCTTGGTCATGGCTAAATTGTCATGGATGATGTTGATAACATTTCCATGTGATATTCCAAGTTTTCGCTCGATTTCTTCGACCTTCACCTGTCGATTTTCGATGATCATCCATTCCACACGGGCCACATTGTGCTTGTAGGTCACGTCTGACAGGCGGCCTGGACGGGGGTTATCTTCAAGGGAATTACGACCATGGCGGAACTCCCTATTCCAGCGAACAATGGTTGCATAGGAAGGGGCTGTGTCGATGTACACTGCAACCATGCGTTCATGGATCTCGTTTGCATTCTTGACTTCCTTGGTCAAAAGTTTGATCACCGCGCGGTGCTCCACCTTCTCTATTGTTGAAAGATTTGTGACTGACGATCTGCGATCAGCTACTGCTTCTTAAATAGACGAGGCAGGAGCATGCGACTGTAGGTCCTGACTTGTCATAACTTGTCCTAACACCCCCACAAACAGCCATCCCCCTTCCT
The DNA here is from genome assembly GCA_963969495.1 of Ceratothoa steindachneri. NCBI lineage: Eukaryota > Metazoa > Arthropoda > Malacostraca > Isopoda > Cymothoidae > Ceratothoa > Ceratothoa steindachneri. Next base: position 98,260,849 of record OZ018318.1, read on the forward strand.
CTGTTTTTTGCCCTAACCGATTCGCAAAACTTATTGACCGCCCCTCGTATTAATACAATAAAAATATATCATTATAACATCATAACAAAGACTAGGAGAGACATTAACTTTGATGGGGTAGCACTAGCAATCAAGAAAGACATAAAGTTTAGTATACCCCAGCATCTAGAAGAAGCCTACCTTGCAGTCAAAATAGAAACATCCACAGCACCTATAACGATAATGACAAGTTTTCAACCACTAAGGAGGGATTTTATACCGTTTCATAACTTCTTGAACATATTTAGTCAGAAAGATCAGACTATATATATGGGCGCTCAGCGCTCTGCCCAAATTGTTGCATTAGAAAGAGACTATAAACTACTAAAAGATATTTTGAACATTTTACCCCTCAATGGCGAACAGAGAACGCCTACAAGCAATAAAAGATGAAATAATCACAACAGTTATAGAAAGAGGAGCAAGATGGAACAGGTTCGTGAAATCTATAGATGAGCAGTTAAACTCAATGAAACTTTTGCACAAAATAAGCCTAGCCAGACGAGAGATACAAACCAAAAATAAAACTCACCATCAACTACAATGGAAACGAAACAAGAAAACTTCATTAAATACAGAAAGCATTCCGAGACAATTGGAGCAAGGTCTTCGACATATCACTTAAAGAAAACGAGAATTTTGAAAGAGATCATGAAAAAAGGGTAATGGAAGAATTAGAAATAAACAGGCATAATATAACACCTGACCACAAATCCTTATTAAGGTACATGGAAGCGCAAGGTATCGAGCCTGTAACACTGCAGGAAATAAAAGCAACCATCTTAGCGACAAATAAAAAGTGCCTGGAATATCGGGAATAACGAGAGAGAATTTGTTAAGAGCACTAGATGAATTCCTTAGAAACCTCGTCGATTTATATAATGCTACGATTAGCGCAGGTTATTTTCCCGGTGCCCTAAAGAGTGAGGAATTCATATTTTTGCCTAAACCGAGCAAACCACTAAATCAGCCAGGAAACTTTAGACCAATAGCACTTTTGGAAGTGGTTGACAAACTATTGGAGAGTGCAATTAATAAAAGATTAATCTATGAGCCAGAAGAAAATGACTTGATTCCAAGGCACCAACATGGATTCAGAAAAGGAAGAGGCACATAAACAGCCCTAGCTCTCCTTCTAGAAACCTTGACTAAAGCCAAATATGATAAGAATTATACAGATCTGATAATGAGTGGCGTCGAAAAGGCGTTATAGAAAGTGTGGCTGCAGGATAGGCAATTTAGGAATGTTCTTATTTCTTACTTTCGAAATCTTTACCTCTGACCCATTTAATCTATTCCATTTCATTAGAAAATGAAGTAGACCAAATTTTATTGAGATAGAATTACACTTAGGGTATGCTCAATGAAACTGAATTTTGTTCTTAAGTGCCATAATGCGATGAAATACAGTGCTGATTATTGATAACTTAAACTCACAACATTATCGACTCTAGATTTCACCAGTTAAAGTACTGGAGAATGGACACTGGTTAATAGCAGAACATAGAACACTCTAAACAGGTATAATAGAGATTAAAACAACACTAAGACACTGCCGTTTAAATGTGAAATTGTAACAACCAAATAAGGTCTGATGTGGCAGATCTTTACTACAGTCCGACGAGTCCTTCAACAATAGTACTCTTGCGGTTCTCCGAAAACAGATTTCGGTGCTCTCTGACGACTTGCATAATGAACTGTGTCTGTTCTTCAGTCATTGAAGGAAGACCGTTTTACTCAGGAATAAGCGCTATGCCTCTCTCTTTTACATTATTAGTCACAGTCAGGTTCTTCGAAATCTCCTCTGCGGTGATGTATTTTCTGTTGTGGGCCCAGGTACTGGAATCTTCAATTAAGAACTCCTGACTGACATCTAGAATATCGAAGAACTTCCGAGTGTTCTTTGTGACAAAATCGCTCGAATTCTTCATTTCAATGGTTAACAGATCCACATTCATCCCCTTCAGTTGCTCCTCGCCTCCTCCGTTGTCCATGGCAGCGACCATCACCGTCTTCTCGGGCACAGTGATTGCTCTATCAAAGAAGGCCAGTGCCACTAGTTCTTCATTCAAGTACCAGAGGTGGTTGCACAGCATATTGAATGTACATTTTGAAGCTCTGTCATCAGCAGCAGCCAACGACTTCAGGAGTTTCAGATCGTTTTTTGGCGCAGCTTTCGGGAGACGGCAGCAGAAACAAGACTTCGCGTAGTGCTTCACTCCAAAAACAGAGTTCCTTCATGCCTTTCAGTTAGCGAGCGGTCATACTTAATACATACTGGAAGACAAAAATCTTTAGTCCATAAATTAGTCGTTTTATAAAGTGGGCGCTATGCATTGCCCCTGGTTTGGCAAAGTGAACTATAGGGTATACTATGCTTGATTAGAGTATACTCTGCTAGGCTTTGCAAGTCTAGGCTACCTTAGGATATACGAGGATAGGCTAGGCAATATTATGTTAAACTATTCTAAACTATACTAGATGAGGCTATGCCCTAATATACTATTCTAGGCTAGGCTATACTATAGTATGATAAGCCATACTATGCTATATTATGGTGAACTTTACAAAATTTTAAACCCTTATGTTGTTTTACATTCTCTTTCGAATGATATAATTACCAAAGTCCTCCCAAGTTTAGCCAGGAAATTATTTTGTTTTGGCAATAACATCATAACTATTCGGGCGATTCTAACGAAATTTAAACCCATTATGTTGTTTTACATTTTCTTCCTTATGATAGAATTGCCGAGGTCCTCCCAAGATCACTCCGGGAATTATTGAAAGGTTTGGTCAGCAGCACTTGCTTATACTAAAAGTTACAGCTGAATGCACATGAACCTCCTGAAGATATACATACTTTACAACAGATATTTCACATCCACTACAGGGATTACCCAACAGGCTAATGAAATGTGTGTAATCATTAGAGCTCTCTGTTGAAGTATGTTGGATTAGTAGATTTTTTTATGTCTAAGTGCTATAAAATGTCATACTAATGTGCCAGATTGGCCACCTGATGTAATGTCATAAATAAGATATTTTTTCAAAACTGTATGAGTAGTATACTGTGTAAAAATTCGTAATAGTTCTACTTTATAACTTTTAAATCGCCTCTCTGGAGCTCAGGGTTGCCAAATATTTGAAAAACCTGCCAAAACCGCGGACATAAGGCACGGCTGAAATTTAAGAACACCAGTGCTTCTACGATGATGCAAGGCGCCCCTTTCTCCCTCTCACTGAAAAAGCAGCTCTGATTTTATCAAGAAATAAGCCAAATATAGCCTATTTAACACAGAAAACACCATGACCAAAACCCACGGACAGCTTTTTCCACCCGCGGTAAAGCATAAAAAAACACTTCTGCATTGATCACACCGTAAATGATAATATATCAGGCTCAGGCTGATATTTTGCATATATTAATTACTACAAATAGAGAAATAAATGAGGGTGAGAGGTTGATATTTCCTAAAAACAAAAAAACACACAAATAAGAACCACCCTAATAGGCATGAAATTCAAAATAGAAAGGGCAGGTCTCCCATCAATCCTAACCAAATGTCTGTGTGACTGCATCACGGACCGAACAGCCTACATATCTTTAGAAGATTACCAAGGACCAAATTTTGAGTTCAAACAGGGTGTTACACTTTTCAAATACGCAAAGTATATTAAATTCGCAGATGATACAACCATCAAAACCAAGAGCCCAAACAGACACGTTCCAATTGTGTGTAGAATGACTGCGGTTGAAATCCAAAATATAAACAAATATGAGAAAAATGGAAGATTCACAAAACACCGATAAAGTTACAATTATACCAATAGGAAGTCGAACATCTTCAAGAGTAATATTGGACGAGGAATTATAGGAATACCATGCGGAGGGCAAAGTTCTCGAATAAAAATAACAAGGGGTGGATATAAGAAACATATAGTGGAGAGAGTAAGTTTGGCCAAGGCAAACTTAGTCAAGAAATACCAACTCAGAGGAATGAACATGACTAATAAAATAAAACTGTATAAATAATACCCTATGCGGCTCAACCCTCTTGTACCCAACAATCCCAGTGAATAGATTGCAGAAATTTACTATCGTCAAGCTACAGACACAAAAACAGTGCAGTACTGATGATTTCAAATTAAAGAAGGTGAGAACATCGCAGACAGAGAGACCTACATTAGGGAATCAAAATAGAACCAATCAATATTGTACTACATAGAAGATCGAACAAAGTAGGAGACAAATAGGGTAGGATGATAGGGGAAATTTCAGAAGTGGAAAACCACTCGAAAGAGAACCAAATATAATATATAAATTGGCAAAATTGTTGGAAAAATGATAAAAAAGAAGAAACAAATACTAACATACAACTGCAAAATAATCGAATAAAAATAAGACAAATACCAAAAAATATAATAGAAGAGTGACAGCCTCCATCACTTCATATTAATTAAAGAAAGAGCAAAAACAACGTAAGGAAAGTATAAAATAACAACCTCTGACCCCCTCCTCCCCATTTATTGCAGACCAGGTGCGATTATATCCTGCCATGGACAACGTCACTTCCTATTCGAACATTCACGAATTTTCGACTCCTGAGCGCATTGGGGAAATATTCCCCAATCATGCGAACTCGTCCCAAGCCTCCTTCCCCCCCTCGGTAACGAGGCGAGAAAGAGCCACTGTTTCTCGCACCTTGCTGTTAAATGATGAATCGACACCGCCTCCAGATTAAGGTGTCTTGAGCTTGTGATTCCTTTCTCCAAATTCCCATTTTCCCTCAGAATGGGCATACAAATACTCGGGTTTTTCTGTAGTTCGAAGAGTCCAACACGCACGTCTCGTCAAGTCCCGTGAGAGTTCATCAGACAGCAGACGTTCTCCGCCGTGATTCTACCCGAGTCAATTGGTAGCTTCTCTGATCGGCAACCGAAGAAAATCTCCATCGATTAACTTTGACGGAAAAAAATTTCCTCTTCCAATGGAATTACGAGAATTTCCACATTTTCCATCGAACGTCATCTTTGAAGATTAACTATTTTCTTTGGAAGGTTGGTTCAGATCGTGCCCCACCTGCCTCATTCGGACCGTACGCTACTTGCCTCATCGGATCGTGCCCCAATTGCCTCATCGGATCGTTCCCCGCTGGCCTCATCTCAAGAAAGAACTTCCTTGAAGTCACCAACCCGAAAGAATGAAACCCCCTCCATTATTAGTATTGTAAAGTTCTTCCTTTTGATCTGAGCCTAGTAACATTAATCAATTAATTCCATTTGAGAATCCCTCCTCATAATAATAATCAAGAGACTCTTTTAATTTAAATAATTCCCTTTTGCGTATTTTTATTCTTATTTTGATCTTTGCAAATAAAATTATATTTTTGTTGTTATCATCTTTAACTAACATTGAACGATACTCTCGGCCTATTCAAGTAAATCTCGCCAACCATTTATGCACTCTGTCTGATTATTAAGGATTTGAATCCCAACGCCTCAAGTTTGACCTCTTAGTCGGTCGTTAATCTCTGCGAACAGTTCTTCAACGGTTCGCGTTGCAGTAGGTGATTTAGTCACCCCCCACATAATATAGGAGGAGTGTATGGTATAGAGTGGTGTACCACAATAGTAAGTATTCGAGAGATGGCTGGTCACCCAGCAACTGCAAGCAACACTCCAAAAAATTCCCTTTCACCACTTTACCTAATATCTTCTGTCTAATTTACTCTCGCTTTATACATTTTTCAATCTTTTTCAGGACGTAAGAGGTAAGACGCAATTAGATTAAAGCAACATTAAAGTAAAAATAATGCTTGACAAAGGAAAGGGAAATGCGATTAGCGTTAGCGGGTAAGAGCAACGGTTACCAGGGAGACCCAGAGCTGTTTCCGTGGTAACCTCCGCTAATCCCATCTAAACTTATCGCATTTCCCTTTCCCTTGTTCGAACATTATTTGTACTTTAATTTTACTTTAGGATCGAGATAATAGCAGCGTAAATGCGTAAGAAAAAGTATATAATATTGTGTAAGTGAGGGATGAGTGGTGTTAATGATATGGATGAGGAGAGAAGGTGACTAGGATAAATGATTAAAATAAAAATGATGGTGATATGTGCCAAGTTGCCAGGCTAACGCTTTCGTTTGTAGTATATTTAAATTATTGGTTAAATTCTGTTTACTTTCAGCGTCGGAGCCATGTTCTTGGTTTTATTTTTGTTTTTCTTGTTGTTTTATCTTTAGTTTATCTTAGGATTCGTTTGATTTAGCATGTGAGCCTTTGTTTTCCTATTGTTTTTCTTTCGAGCTTTACAGGTTTTGCTAAATATTTATAATTCTAGTTATTGGTGCACTCTCGTGCTTTTATGTTTGTCTTTTTTCTTCTTCGGTAGCTGTTGTATTTATTTTTCTATTAATTTTGTTTATTTATTTTTTGTTGTTTTTCTCGTTTTTTATTTCTTGAGTTTTAGCTGTAAAGTTGTTCTATTTCATTTTGAACCTTTTTTCTACTGCTTTTGAATTGTTTTTCGAAGTTAATTGTTTGATTTTCTCGTTCCATAGGTGGATTTTTTCAAGGATTTTGGGAAATTTTCTTGCATTCTTTTGCCATATCTTTTGGGCGCGTTCGTGCATAAAGATGTTTATTGGTTTCAGTTTACATCTTTGACGCAGAAGACTTGACGGTGTTCCTTCTCTTTTTGTGGATCACTTTGTTTTGGACCATCTGCACTTACAGGATCTTTATCTTAGATAAGGTATGTAGAGAAATAATCGGGTAGGTCATAATCGGGCGTAGTAATGCTAGAAATATAGTTTTCCTTTGTTTTTCGCTGACAGGTTTTAGAACCTTTACCGGGTTGAGAGGACGGATTTGGCATAATTGATTTTTTCATTGACGTGGGAGGTGTATCCTTTCTTGTGATCTTCAGACTGAGGACTTTTCTCTCGGCATTTTAAATATACACGATATTGTTTGTGGTGACTTAGTTGCCTTTATATCTATTAACTGGAATTGCGCAGAATCTGTTCGTGTTGAATTTTATTTTATTGGCTCTCTCGAAATCATTGATGTTTTGGATTTTGCGAACAGTTCGCTGCGCGATGTCCCACAAGTTTCTTCGTTCATTAACAATAATTTGAGAGACATCATCTGCCAATTGGAGATACATTGCGTAGTCATCCGTGGGTTGTGGAGGTCTCTCATATACACGGTATAGAGCGTAGGACTGAGCAACGCCTTGACCCTGTCAGACCCCTGCATTTAAGGTGAACGTATAGCTGGAGAAGCAATTTATAGAAATTCTTGCTATTCTTTCTGTAAAATAAGTACAGAGGATTCGCGTGAGGTTTAAATTTAGTACGAGGTTAACGAATTTTAGTTTTAGTCCTGGCACTCATACTATGCCAAATGCTTTGGCAACATCTCGGAGTGTTCCATCTACTCTGTTGCCTCTTTCAATTTCTACTGCGAGTTTTTCACTAATGAGTGACAGTGCTGTCTCGGTACCTTGATGTTTATGGGATCCTTGTTAGTTGTTATTCTGCTGATCGTTATCTCCCAAGAAATTTTTATGACTATCATTGAGGAGATTCTCGAGCAGGTTACCGATAAACTATAACAGTGAGATCGGTTGGTAACCTTCGATGTGCCATTTTGATTTGCCTGGTTTTTGAATAAGTATCATTCTCGCTGTCTTCAACGCGGCTGGAAAGTGCCCTGTGTTTAGGCATGCGTTAAATATTTTGAGTAATGATGTTAAAATATTGTCAGAGAAGTTCTTTAAGTGTTGCTTGGTGATACCGCTCATACCTGGGTCTTTCTGCTTGAACGATGAAAAGGCTGTTTTTAGTTATTCTAGAGTAAAGAGCATTCCCTCGTTCCCTTGTTCCCGGGATTTGTCTATCTGTGAATGAGAACAGATTTCAGATTTCTTTTCCTCTGGTTGTTATTTTACCTTTTGTTTGAAAGTTACCTGATATTTCTGGTTCTCCTCCCGGTTAATACATAAGACTTTTGACCAGTGATTTTTGAGGCGGGTCTTAATTTCTTTTTTGTCGTCTATAGTAGCTTCTTCTTCCTTTAATGCCCTTTTTCTTGGGGTTCAGAACCTTTAAATTTTCCTTATTGGTTCCAGAACCTTCTCTGGTCTTTATCTATGTCTATCTTTTCGATGAGATTATTCCTGGTCGTATGCACCTAATTTTTTATTATTTCTTTCATTTCAGTACGTAGGATTCTTACTCACATGTACCTTTCCGTGTTGTTTCCGTGCTGGTGGATTTCCTCGAACATGGTGTCAATTTGTCGCATTTGTAATTTGATTTCTTCTGTCCATGTTGGTGCGGGGATGGTTTTGTAGCTTATTTTCGGGGTATTGAGTGAATCAGCTTCTATTATTTTGTCGGTGATATATTTTAGATTTGAGTCTATTTATTCTATGATGCTTTCATCAAGGGATGTCATGTTTGTATGCGGCAAGGTGAGATATATGTATATGCGTCCCAGTTGGTCCTGGATAGTGCTTTTTTCTTTGGTATTTGAATTTGAATAGAGGTAGTTGAGATTCTGGTAACAAACCCGATTTGTTCTGATGGTATTTCAAGGCTAGGAACGGTGGGGAGGTTTATCGAAAATTTTGGGTTTATCAGGATAATGTCCGGAGTGATTGAGGACCTCTCAGTTAGGAATGTTGGGAAGTCAGGACTTTTCCTCTGCGCTATTTGTCTCCTTAATAGAAGTTTCAGGGCCTTGCTGATGCCATTAGTGCCAGTTTTATAGCCTGGCACCTGACTATAACTGGCACCTGACTATAACTGGCAGCTTGTATTTAAGTCTACTAGAAGTATCGCTGATGACGAGTGACGGAAAATGCGAAGGTGTTGGGGGTTGGAAGATACGAGTGAAGGCGGAGGGGGTCTTATTCCTCGGCCATAAATAGGTTTCCGATTGTCATCTTCAGCTGGATTATTCTAAATATTAGTCTTATAAATCTTTTATCTCGGAGAAAACTAGTCCTCTTCTGATCTACATGGCTGTCTCATCGTAGCATGTTTCCGTTGGGTTCACTGAGATTACATTGTAGTCGTAGTTGGATATTTGTATCCTTTCTTCCTGTAGGTTTACTCCGTTTTCTGTTATTAGGACTATTTATGGTCTATTTTTCTTATGATATTACAGAATACTAGTTTCTTCGTTTTTATCCGTCTACGTTCAGGTTAAAGATTTTGATGCTGTTTAGGTAACGTACGACCTGGCCCATTTTATAGTTTAGAGGACATTACCGTTTATGTCTTGTCAGATTTTGCAGGTGACATTATCTAATATGACCTTTTTTCCGAAATTGTTCTATCGGGAGGTTGAAGCATAACGCTGCGATTTCAATGAGACCCTGATTGAGGCCATTGTTGATCACAGTTTATTTCCTGGCCTTTAAATTTCTCCCTCTTATCTTTTGTTCCAGGGTCATGGAGATCCGGTATAGTTGACTTGATGGTTAGGTCTAGGGAAACCACATGGGTTTGAGTTCGTTTTTTGTGAGAATTTTATTGAGATCCTCAGCATAAGATCTGGGTTTTGCTATGTTAACAAAATGTGCATGCAAGATGCACACAATATGAGATCTAGGTTCATGTTTCCATTTATGTTTACTACCGTCTTTTACTATTAGTACTGGTTTGGATTGCTTTGCGGTAGCGCCTACGTATGCCGTGTTCTTTCTGCATTACTTCTCGGCAATTACGGCAGATCTTTTTGTTTTTAATCATCTCCTTCCTTTGGGGCCTTCACACTTCGCACCCTTTTTCTCTTGGATTCTTCTGTCCTACCATCTGTGTTTTGTTCTTCAACATTCGCAACACTTTCTGCAGTGGTACGTGCATTCTTTTGTAGAATGATTGTCTAGGATATAGCGCTTAAAGCAGAACTGGACAGAGATTAAAGTTCACCTCTATATCTGCTCAGGAGCTATTTTTGTGTAGAAAGTGAGTATTCCGTGTTCCGTTGCTCTTTTCGCTATTTTGATCTCTTTAAAGATAGCCTTAAGCACATGGAAGGGTTTTTCTCCTGATTGTTTCTTGAATTTGACTATCTCTTCTATTTTGGCATATGATTAATTTTTTTAAGTTACTTCTTGATTTCCTCTGCAGAATGGTCCACGATTCAAATGTCGAGGCCACTGAAGATTACTGATCCTTGAGTCTTAATACGATGACCCCAAGGTCCGCTGGGTCTGGTTTCGACTGGGCCTCGATTACAATGAGGGGCCCCTTTCGGAACGGCGACCTCTGGGTTCTCCATTATTTCACCGTGGGGGCTTTTCTCTCGGGTTCTTCTGTTAATATTTTCTCCAATGATGCCTTGATTGAAGTTCGAATCTGCTTATTTTTTGCCTGGAGGGAAGATTATTCATGTGTTTTTTGCATTTTTTGTGAGTGATAAGTTTCTCTTGCCTCTATTGGGGCGGTTTTTTTTAGGTTAGGGGGGCTGCTTTGGGGAATTATGGGGGACATTTTGCTGGATGGTGGATGAATCAACTCTCACCAGCCGGGGTGCCGCCACCTAGTGGTTTTGGTTATTTTTCGCTGCTCCCTGCATACACAGTTTTTATCCCCATATGTGGTCTTGGCCTGTACCCCAGTGGTTCTTTTGGCACATCCTATTCCTTAAATCTCATTTCCTCGGAGCCTCAAATTATGCCTTTTCAAGAGAATGACATAGTTTGAACTAGGCTCTGATTGCCAGCTTCCACAACCGGACGATGTGCCCCGGGTGAAGGGGGAAGTTGTGAATTTAGCAAAACATACTAAAATATGAAGGCTCGATGAGAAGTATTATCTGATTTTAACCCCCTTGAGGGAAGAGGTGAGATTTGGTGTCATAGAAAAAAAATGAAGGTGGGAGGTGAAGACTAGGCTGTTTGGTTTCCTCGGGAGACATTTGTCCAGGATGAAGCGCCTTCAAGAGTGACAATTTCTTCCGCGAGGTATTTCTTTCGTTCTTCTTCATAGAGAAAAGAAATTATTCCTTAAAGTGCTTGCTTTCGGAGTAGCAAGCTCTGACGAGTTCGTGCGAGCTGGCCGGGAGTGAGCATTTATCCTTACTTTTGCTTTAATGTGATTAAATAAGATGAAATGAAAGGTGGGAGCTGAAAGAGAGAGAAAGATGAGCCGAGCCCTCCTCCCTCAAGTCATATGTTTTTCTAACTCATAAACTGTCGAATGGGAAGAATGAGAACGATGGAAGTCGGGCGGAATTTTTGTTAGTTAGCGCGGAACTAACTATCGCTAAACGAGGGTGTTGCCCCTCTAAGCTTTGGGTATCAGAACTGCTTCCTGGATTACAAAGAGACGGATACTGCTTCCCTCTATGTTCTTGGCTGGCCTCCTGGGATAGAGGAGAAGGCCCCATACCTCGCCGGAAGTTGCAGTCCTGCCCATTGTCAAGGTGCCTATGACGCCGAGTTCCACAGTGAGCTAATCCAAAAAATCGGCTTTCCTAAGCGCCCCAATTATATCTATCGCAGAGAACAACATAGTTATAACGAGGCTAGATGATAGGCAGTTCAGTTCATTTTTGCTTCGTTACTCCGTCGAGGTAGTGGGGGTCAGGAGGTTAGGCCGACATATAGTCCCATATGTGCAACTTGTAATTACCTCTCGATTTAAAAGTCCCTGTAGGGAAAGTGAAGAATATTTCCACGTTTTTTCACCTGGTTTTCCATGGGCAGACCTCCTTTATCGAGTAGCAAGTTTCTTCCGAGTTAGCGCTGTGTACACAATTATGACTGAGCAGTCGTCAATGTGATTAGTCAATTTTATAGTGCCTATGTTAGAAAAATCAGCAAACGTTAAACAACAATTAAAATTTCTCTTATCTATGATTGGTAAATTTTGTAGCGCTTAATTTTAGGTAAAAAAATATATTCGAGGAGTGGTCAATAGGTTCTTGGCGACTAACCTCGCTTCACTTGAATAGAGATTCTCTACGCTCATCAAGAGTACTTACGAAGATCGACCTTCTTAAGATTCGACTTCAAGAGTGAAAGTATGCGAATAAATCCTCCACACATTAAGACCGCTGACAACTGACGGAACCTAACTTACTTGAAGATTCGCGGGCGTGCGTACGCGCGGGGATCCTCCGTCAAAAGGCAGCGTCTCCCCCTCGAACCTTCTCTCTCTTAACGTCAGCAGCATACCTCGAGTTCTCATAACTTCTCTGCCAGTTGATGCCTATAGAGAATGACGGTTTCTTAGGAGTTCGAACCACGGAAGAAGCCCTATAGTGGGCGCAAAGAAGGGGTCCCCAGTAGGGAGCGGAGGGGTGAGGACCGGCATGTGGGCCCTGTGTAGACACTTATCCTAGGTAGGGCAGAGAAGCTGAACCGAGAAAAGAGTAATAGGGACCCTGATTGGATAGGACCTTGGTAGGCTCCAAGAGAAGAGGGCTTCCCTAGCAGGCCATCATTGACGATCCCAGAGGAGAGAATACTTTTCCAAACAGCCGAGGGAGAAGGTTTTCAAGACAATTTTCTCTACGATAGGAGTTGCGATATGCTGATTGGTGGATCAGTCTTATGGTTATCAAGCAAGTTTTGACAGCAACCAGGATGTTGACAACATTCTCGGCGTGAAATCTTGCACGAATTTCGAAGCAATTCACCTGATACCTACCGAAGGTTCCAACATACGTCTCAGCCCCAACATCGATAATCTGCCGTCGTTTGGTTTGTGTCCATGGGTTGAATCACAAAGTGCAGAGGAAATGAAGAAGGAGATAGAAGATTGAAGCAAAGCAAAGCTGGGCTAAGGTTGACGAAATTTCAAAATTTAAGATCCATGATGGAGGGGAGTATGGCTAATAAGGCGTATGCGGCAGGTCTCATAATGTTTTGTACTAAGATCTCTGCTACGTGCATTGAGAGGGAAAGCTTCGTTTCTGTACAGGTTAGCTTCTCGTGATACGCATTGGAACAGCCGCGACAATGATTGCAAATTCCAGGGAAAAGTGTTCTCAGAATATCGGAAAGCAAATACTAGTTACGCATAGGCGGCCAAAAGTCAGGAGAAAGAAAAAACGCTACTCCAATTGGACCCGTCGATGACCCTGGATTTAGTCATGTGGGTAGTTTACGCTTACTACGATACTGAATTGAATAGAATGTTGACACAAAATAAGATGAAACCTATATGGTTCCGAGATAATCCCCCCTCAGGTGACATATACCAAACTTAAACAGGGAGCAAACCTAACCCGGCATCAAGAAATAGATCGAGATCTATGAACCCCCATTTGAACAAACATAATACGCCCGAAACACCCGAAACGATGGAAACTGACCAGCTAGCCTGGAGAGAAAAAATATTTAATGAGCGAGCCAACAGTACAGAAACGTCAGAGAAAGCAAGCAAACTACTCCTATGCATAGATCCACAGACCTAAACATAGTGATATATGCCTCACCATCGGCTCTACATCGGAGATTGTCAAAAGTCAAGGATATAATTGATTGCGTGGCCAGAGGGAAATTTAAGTGGGATCACGATTGTGATGCCAGCGAAGAAGACCTGCTCTCGGCAATAAAGTGTGGCAACATCGAAATATGCCCTGAATCATGTTTCAATTATTACCATGAGCACTTCAATAAAAAATGATCAGGGAGAATGAGGTCGCCTGCACGAGAAGAACAAGCGAAAGTCCTAATAACGTAGGAAGATTAATATGGCGTACAATACGAGATCTTCTGGCTCAATGTAAATGGCTGGGAAGGTAAAAGATTTATATAAAATAACATCATTCGCGAAGTCGACACAGACGTCGTTGTAATCTTTGAACACGACCTTAGTGCCGATATCAATCCTATTAAAATATATAACTACAACAGCATTACGACCAGCCATACTAATAGAATGAACGACGGTGTTGTAATAGCCGTGCATAAGGGATTCAAGTACGGAGAGATCTTAAAACTGGAGAAATTATACCTCGCAATAATGATCAGCACGACTATCGGCGACCTTGTTATAGCTGTAGGGTACCAGCCCCGAGGACGGTCATATCTTCCTATTCCAAAATTCCTCTCCGCTTGGTCAGGAGTAATAGCTCTAATATTCTGATTAGCGACCTTAATGGCTGCTGTAGGAAAGCAGGCTATATCACGGCATTCAATGGATCAGAAGCCTCCATGAGTCTTCTTATGGAACGAAATGTGGTGCAAAGAGTTTGCTCAGAGTTCCCCATATACCTAACGAGAAGATCCTCCACAACCCCTGTGTGAAGGCAAAACGAGGATATAGTTCTCTCTGCACAAAAATAAGAAATAAAGAGGTCCACAGGAAGGTGCTTAGATAACTACGAAAGTATAATAATACAATCAATGCCCAAAATGTATTAAATAAATACAGTGCACAAAAGGGTAACTTAAAATACAAAGCGTTAAATTAATACAGTGCGCAAGCGCGTGACATCAAAGGCAAACGTATCAAACAAATACAGTGCACAATTAGGTGCATTTAATATGTCACCGTATTAAACCGCCAACGACAACACGTCGTTACAAAATAAACACTGCTACTCCGAACAATCGAAACAGGAAGATACCCTCCACCCCTCATCTTACTTCCTTTATAAATAGCTGTAGTTCTCGATAATGAGAACCTAAGAATAGGGCGTAAGATGAAAAGAAATACTCCAAATACCTGTCAGGAAAGTAGTGACACAATACACGGGTAGCTGTTGTCGTGGAAAAGGAGAGAATCGTAACGAGCCAAGACGTATGCTGACTTCTTGGTAAGAGCAAGAGAGACGACTTACTTGGGAGCCAAAATCGGTGCAACGAAAGAGGAAATAGGGGCAGATGCTGGCAAGGGTCTATAATCATCAGCAAGTCATCGCTCTATGGAATCCTGATGGGCTTTACTTCTTAGAGTCTGGGGTCTCTATTTATGCAGGTTACATCAACGCCTACATAACGAAATTCAGCCGGGTTTCAGTTTGTCGATTCGTGGCTCAGCCACTACGGCGTAAACTAGGTAGTAAGTTATCGAACCGCGCTTCCCAGGAGTTACGACGTAAGTTACAAATGGGTCGTAAAGCACGTGGGAGGTTATCCTTACACTAGCCCCCGAACAAGAACTGACTGAGAGTAAATAAAAACATTAATACAACATAACAAACATGATAAATGTAAGAAGAAATAAAATACCCCGTGCGGAAAACTAGCAACAATAATAATTAACTAGGAGACCTACTCAATAGGTTGGCACCTAATTTGCCCTTTTCAGCAATGTGAACAACTCTAAACTTGTAAGTTTGAAGGGTAAATCCCAACGAAGCAGTCGGTCATTTTCCCCTTTAAAGTGGTTAAATACAAAAGAGGCTTGTGGTCAACTTCCAAAACAAATTCCTTACCATAAAGATAGAAATCAATCCTAGTGATTAAAAAAACAACTGCAAGACATTCCCTCGCGATGGTGGTGTGCCTTTTCTACCGGTGAAGGAGTTTCCTTCTGGCATACGTGACAGGATGTGGACATTTCGCTCGATTCTGTAGGAGTACAGCTCCAAGTCCATGTAGAGAAGCATCAGTCCTCAAGATAAAGGTCCCACTGGGATCCGGCAACTGTAAGACAGGCTCTAAGGATATGGCGGCTTTCAGATGGCAGAAGCACTCCAAGAGAACTTTGTTCTAGCGTAGAGGTTACGGGCTAGGTTTCCTTAGCATGTCGCATAAGGGGCCCGCGTAGACGGAGACTCGCTTCATAAATATTTTGAAAAAAGAGATTAGACCAAAGAATAATCGTAGCAGTTTCATACTCGTGGGAGGAGGTATGCTTGTTATAGCCTCAATCTTGCTATGCTGGGATCGTATGGATGTTCCATCAAGAACGAAACCGAGGTATTTAATATAGCTAACCCCAAACAGACACTGTGATAGATCGACGGTCAGGTGGTGATCACGTAGTTGTTCAAACATGCGGTTGAGAGATTCAAGACGTTCATCCCATTAAGCAGAGAACACGAAGATGTCAAAGTAGAAGCCTATTTAGGTACGCCAGCTAACACAAGTCTCATCAAGCGGATGTAGGTGGCACAAGCAGTAACCAATCCGAAAGGCATACGGCGGAATTCTATCAAAACTAGGTGAGCAGGAAAAGCCGTCAAGCTCTTTGCTCTATTGGAAAGAGGTACCTGTTAGCAAGCCTTGCAATGGTCAAGTTAACTGTAGAACTTTATGACCATTCTGTATGAACTACCAGTCTTCCTTCCCATGACGACGGGGAAACAATGAGATAAGGAAGATAGTCTGATAATCCCTTGCTGGAAGAGGGTCTCGACCTCCATCTCGAATACAGCCTTAAGGTTAAGAGGCACTATATATCTCTTAGCCTGTACCCTGTTGGTAGAAGATAAAATAATGTCATGAATAAGGATAGAGGTAGATCCAGCTTCATTGGAGAGCACATCCTGGTACCTATGTATTCATAAGTTCTTGAAGCTGGGAGTTTTGGTTCCAGTTGAGTGTTCGAACCTCAGGGCTGTCAGTTGAAGGAGGTATGAGTATACTATCTGGTGTCAAGGGCAGCTCCAGACAATTAGCGCCTTCTTCCTCAACCACAGTGATTTTTTCTTCTCCAGGAGTGATAAGCTGTTCCAGGTTGGAAGTTTCGTCCAGTACTTCCACCTGCGGCACATGGGCCTTGCGATGATACTTTTTAAACAGATTAGCATGATAAAGCTTTGGTCCCCGAGGAACTTCAATAAGATAGTCTACCTTGCCACGCCTCTCTTCAGTACCTTATAAGGTCCATTTAAAGCAAGGAACAGTTTACTGGTGTTGCTTAGTAGGAGTACCAGCACTTCATCACTCGGCTTGAATTGACAGTCTTGTGACTTAAAATCGAAGTAAGTCTTGTACCGGGAACTGCTAAGGTCATGTTTGGCAGCAATCTGGGAACACTTGGCCAGCTTTTCCTGAAGTTTCATGACGTACTGGAAGTTTGTACTTTCGTCTTCCTAGGGGGTGTGATCTTGCCACATATCTTTCAGAACAGAGAGTGGACCTCTGGCTGAACGACCATACAGTAGTTCAAAGGCCTAAAATCCAGTCCGGTCGCTCGGAAGTTCTCTGATGGCAAACATGGTTGGAATGAAATACCTATGCCACTCACGAGATTCTCTTCCCAAAACTTATGAAGGATAACCTCCAGAGATGCATGTAGCCTCTCTAGCCTACCATTCCCACTAGGGTGTAAAGGAATGGTGAAGATCGGTTTCAAACCTAGAAACTTATGAAGTTCATTCATCACGTTGGACGTAAATTGGGTCCCACGGTTCGATAGTATTTCTCACGGAATCCCAACTCTGTAGAAAACTGTCAGCAATGCTTTTGCAACGGATATGGAGTCTATGGTACAACCTCTCGAAAGCCCGTAGCAAAATCAATCACAGTGAGGATTTACCCTCTGTCCGACTGAAGATGGTTGAGAAAGTGGTCGAACCAAGTCGATGGCAATACGAGAAAATGGTTCGTTCAGTGATAATGGGCACGGGCTGTAGTGGGGATGGTCGTACTCGTTCTTTCGCCGAAAAGCGTTGACACTTATCTAGGGAGCAGCAGACTGTTCTGATATCAATTTCCTTGCCAGGCCATAAAATAGTTTTGCGACCGTCAGCTTGGTGTTCCTATGGAAAGAATGGCCAGCCAAGGGGCTTTCGTGAGCAACAGAGAGGATAATAGGGTGACAATCACGGGGCAACACCAGGTTGACTTGACTTGCCTAGCTTATCGGGTCAATCAGACGTTAAACATTTCTGGTAGAGGAGGCCATCAACCATAACCTATTGCTAGCTCGACCGGTTCGTCACTTGGTCGATTTCTTCCGAGGCGGCTTTAGCATTAGCGGCATAGAGCGTTTCACAAGAAGCCTGAAGGTAAATGAAGTCATCAGGGTTCACGAAGAAGGGGTGGAAATCAGGCAGAGCTAGGATGTGAATGCGCTACATTTTACACGTTCTGGTCTGGACTGCAAATATTTGATGGGGTTCCAGTTTCAGAGAAGTGTCGATACTTGGATCAGAGGAATCTTTCAGCAGATTAAGTTGGCTGTTGGTAAGGGTGAAGCATTCCATGCCGGACGTTAAATAGCAGACTCCAGGTGAGGTGAGACAACCTTGTCATCAGTCGAGGAAGGCAAGCATTTAGCGACATTAGGATTTCTAACTCCCGGAATATTACCAACTAAGAAACTGGCAAATATAATTGAAGCTCTGTTAACGTCCGTCCAGTCTTCATATTAGGGGCATCGAAGGTAGCAAGATACACGAGGAAATGCATCCACTTGTCCCAAGTAGTCGGCAACCAAGACTTTTCTGTAGTTGGAAACGTCAGCATCGGGGAAAACAAATTCCGAAACAACCACACATAAACAACTGGTGTCCCTAATGATGGTGGACACCCAAGCCCCGTTGATGGTACCATAGGCTTGGAAATGTGGGACGATTTGGTCATCCGGGCAAAATCACACCTTATATGGCTGAGCAGGGACGTGCTATACTTGAAGGCGCAGGAATTCCTTGGACAATGAGGTCGAATGTGCCCAACCTCTCCACAGCCATGGCATGTCACAGACGATGAAGGGTTCTTTAGACTGTTAGCAGTGTTAGGTACTACTGTTGTTACTTTAGGAGACGGCTTGGATAGTCCAGCGAAATACTCAGAAGTGGAACTGGAAGTTCGGAGAAGCGTAGAGTGAGCTGTGGTCCAATCATCAGCTAGTTGAATAGATTCAGCCAAAGCAGTGGGCTGCTGTTCCTTGATGAAAACACGAAAATCTGGATGGAGGGAAAACGAGAACTGATCAAAGATCATAAACTCAAAGGAAGACCTTTTATCCATCAAGAGTTTGATGCAACCCTAAAAAGCTTCAAACAGAAAGCCCCTGGCATTTCACTTATCACTAGAGCGCTTCGAAAAATTTCCCCAGTGAACATCAATATGGCAATACTGACCCTCTTTAATACCTGCCTGAACGTTGGGTACTTTCCTGACCTAATTAAAAGAGCGAGTATGATTTTTATTCTAAAGCCAGGGAATCTTAAAGGGAAATTTAAGAGCTAAGGCCCATCTCCATACTAGAGTTTATAGGGGAGTTTTTCGAAAAAATAATCAACTACAGGCGGAGGGACTATCTGGACGCAATGGACCAGTACCATGAGCAGCATCATGGCTTCCGCAAAACCTTGGAAAATAAACAGCACTTGGCTTAATGACCGAGACATCGCCATAGCAAAGGTTGAGAATGAGAACGTGGATATAGTGATGAGAGACATAACATCGGCTTTTGACAAAGTCTGGACTTCAGGAGTTGTGTAATCTCGGAATGGAAGCAAATATCACAAAACTCCTCTGCCACTATCTTGAAGACCCGGGATCAATTATAAAGATTAATGATTTTGAAGGACATCCCTTTTTCATAAAAGCCAGGGTATCTCAAGGGGGCTGTCTGAGCCCAACGCTATTCACGTTATACATGTGTGACTTCCGCCCCTACCCAGGATGACTCCTTATATATTCAGTTGGCTGACGACATATCACAAGTGATCACCAGCGATTATCCTAACCCAGCCGACATTGCAAACAGGACGACAGGCGAAATGGAGAACCTTAATATCTACTAAAATCGGAACTAGATACGTACTAATTTGAAGAAGTTCAAACTCTTTCCTTTTGGACGTAATATAACAGACGGAAAACAACTACGGGAGGAATTCCACCCATATACCCGTGAAGCTCGGGTTCTTAGAATTAAAATTACAAGGAGGGGGTATGGCAAGCAATTTAACGTGAAGATCGCAGAGTCCAAGAGAAATCTACGATACCTCTACAGACTCACGGGGCTCTCCCTCCAAAACAGAAGAAATTTATACATGAGCTTGGTGAGACCGATTCTTCTGTAGCCCGCCTTTCCCTTACACGTGGCAAGCAAAAGTCAATTAAAAAGGACACAAGCTGTGCAGAACAGGCACTACGGCTCAACTTTAATGTCACTTTCTTGGACCACATCCCCTCAAGCAGAATGCAAAATCTTGCTGAGATTGAACTTCTAAACGTGACCCTACACAATAAGGCAAAAGCTATATGGAGGAAGATCTATGCATACATACCGGAAAGAGTACTTCAAGGCATAACACCACCTGACCTTGATCACCGAAATAGACACTGCCGACGAGAATTTGGCAGCAGCTAACTGCCTTCGCAGGAGGATGTTGTACCAGTGTATCGTTAAACATACCCCTAAAAACGCTAGTTAATAAAAATTAAAAAAATGAACTATTTCATACATGATGTCATGTATGTCTTAAAAAATATTAAAAAGATAAATAAATATAAAAATCCGTAGTGGACAAATTAAACAGAAAGAGGAAGAATACTTAATAACAAACAAAAAAAAAAAAGATCCAAAGTTGACACGAAAAAGGTAAATTCGATGCGAAACGCAATGTATAAAGAAACAGATAGCGTATAAAGAATACATGTATGAAGACGCCAAAACTGAGTAAGCTACATAGAGACAATTCAACAAACCCGAAAACAAAGGGTTGAATGCTACTATTCTGTTCAATAGAAACATGGAGAACAATAATAAGCAAAAGTGAAGATATTGACAGACGTACCGGTACACAAACTCTTTTACTAAAACAACACTTTTTCTAACTATACCTTCTCCCACTATCCCCGACACATTTTCCAATCCTTTAAGTTTATTTTCATTTGCATTTTTTTTCTTGCCGACTGACTGCACGCTCCCGGACCGTTCAGACGCCCTAAATTTGAGCTCACACCATAAAGAACTCTCTCTTGCTTTTTTGCTTTTTGACGCCTCTTTCCCTTTGGAGAATAGAAGAACTAGAAGAACATTACGGTACAAGGTCAATTTTGGCTAATACGAGCTGTTTGATGAATTTAGCCTCTCTCCAACACCAACCTTCTTTACCTAAGGGAGACTTAAAGAAA
Organism: Ceratothoa steindachneri; assembly: GCA_963969495.1. NCBI lineage: Eukaryota > Metazoa > Arthropoda > Malacostraca > Isopoda > Cymothoidae > Ceratothoa > Ceratothoa steindachneri. The sequence goes on from OZ018318.1 coordinate 98,281,903, forward strand.
AGTGATATTTTACAGGCTGTCAAAATTAATATTATGGCGGCCTAAACTGTTCACCCCCGACGTTCCCGCCTTCTAAGGTGCAGCCATGTGTACTGCCCCTCAACACATAGCTCGAACTATGCCCGTAGTTGAACAAGACGATTTGGAAAGCAGGTTTGTGGATTAGCCCACTGTGGAACCTTCAGTCATAGGCACCGAGGAAAAGAGGCAAAGCTGTAACCGTTAGGGAAGAGTTTGCTCTATCAGTGGTGGCCCAGCCACGACCACAGAGTGACATACAACCTTCTTTATGTAAGCCGAAAGCAGCCTCAATACCCAAACTCCAGAATAGGTGGCACCCCGGGTGGTGGTAGTTAATTCTATCACCACCCATCATCAAGTCTGCCATGAGTCATCCTTCTGGTGGGCCTACCCCTTTCCCTCACCCCATCAATCCATCATTTTCACCCAAGCAGTGACACCGGCTGTGCTAAATTTCTTATATCCAGGCAATAAAGAACAGGTACAAGGAACTCACCATCAAGAATAGACTCACCACTAGCCACCATTGAAGACAACTAGGTTGCAAAAATAGTGCCTCTTCATATCCTACCCGGGAACGATGAACACACGAGGGAGAAAACCATGCAGACCATATACGCCGATCTCGGATTAATTTTACTGAGACTAAACGCCTAAAACAATGGATACGTTGCAGTTTAAGATGAAGATGACTTAGACTTCCTCTTAAGTGGAGATGCAAGCAAAAAAAATGGTTGAAATTGGACTTGCGCTCTGCGCAGACAAACGTCAAAACAAAGAGATCGGTAATCTGTCCACGCCTTGACCCATTGATCAGAGCACACTCAGACACCAAAATAAAAAAACGAGTTAGAAAAAAAAACTGGCCTACCATCGAAGACGTTGTGAAGTTTAAAAACCAGAATGGAGAAGATGATATACATGTTTCAAATTGATCTTTAAAATCACCGAAATGGCATAGAAAGCCACAGAACAAGGCCTGCTTCCATTCTGCATGAAGATCTTCTCCAACCAGATTGAAGGGGAAATGTTGGTCTCTGCCCAGGGAGGTTTCACCTGCTACACCCTGGACCAGCACACGACGAGGGAATGCCCATACAAAGGCAAAGCTTGCTCAGAGTGTACGAGTAGAGACCATCGCTGGGACCAGTGTACAAACAACGAAAAAAGTGCCTAAACTGCGGGAACGGACAGAGAACTTTAGCAATGTCGTGTTGAATAAAGAAACAATTAATAAACAAAAAAAACTCAAATATCCGAAGAAAAGGAAAGAAAACAAACACAACCTCTGCCGCTGCAACAGCAGAAGGAACAACAAGGACCCCTTCATCAAAAACAACGACAGTAAACATTAAAGAAAATATGCGTCGAGATCTCATATTTGTATTATTAACGAGCATTTGGGGAACATTGTAAAGCCTGAATCGGACGTAACAGAGCTTAATACAATGCTATAATGAAAAGGCCTTAACAAAATGAGGTTTCCCGAAAACCCACCCTCAAGTGAAATATACAAGATTACCATGAAACCCACTGTACAACTAGGTAACACAGAAAATCAAGAACAAACCAAAATTGGCACCGAACAAAAAACTGAGAAGAAACAACTGACGAAGTAGTTACAAGAGCAACCAGAGAAATTATTAAAAAAATAAAAAAGGAAAAGCAAAAAAAGGCTAAAGATAAATACACAAGAACTAAATATTAAAATATACGCTTCACACACGTCCCCACTCCCTAAAACCTTCAAGCAAATAGAAATCGTTGATGGACTAGTGAAAAGTAAATATATGTAATTGGGATTATGACGCAGATGCAGATACAACAGAAGTCCACAATGCCCTCAGGCAGGAAATGATTCACATCGTTCCTGAATCATGCTACAATATACCAAATAACAAGTTTAGGAAAAAATGAACGGGTCAGGCCCGTTCCCCAGTAAAAACAGAAAACGTAACAACAGGAAAGGAAAGTAAAAATTAAATCCAACATGTTCATATTTGAACGAAAATAAAAAAATATTTATGCTTGACGTGAACGGCTGTACAGATAAATGAATAATCTAATCAAACATAATAAGACAAGAAGATCCGGACATTGTAATTTTGGTAGAACACGGAGTAAACACGGAAACCTAAAAATGAAAATAACGAACTACAGAATTATATATGCAAACCATACCCAGACCAATGGTGTAATGATCATAGTGAAAACTTGGATTCGTTACACCGAACTCAAAGACTTAGAAGAATTCTACCGTGCAATAAAAATTCAAATGACTACTGGCTACCTTGTAATACCTGGGGCCTATCAAGTCCCAAGCCACCCTAATTTCCGGTCCCAAATTTCATAAAACTCTTCTTCCAACTAGCTTCAACCATACTGATCGGAGATCTCAATGCCAGGTGCAAGTAAGCAGGATATAGACCCCACATGAATGGTACAGGCAGAACTCTGCAATTATTGATAAAAAGAAACCTAGTCCACAGAGAAGGGCCATATTTCCCAGCATACCAAACCAACAGAGCTTCTACCACGCCAGATATCAGCCATGTCAACACCAACTTCAACCTACATCTCCATCCGAGCATCTAAGCATGATCACAACCATATCCACTTCCTCCATCCAAATTAAGTCCCGGCAAAAAAAAGCACCCAGCAAAGTTGACTACACCAAATATAAAGAACATCTAAGCTCCATAGAAACCGATCCCTGAACAACCAAGAAGTTAATGGAATAGAAGCAGAAGTACAATCAATAACCGAAAAAATAACGGAAGCCGACAAAAAGTTCACTGCTAAGATAAAACATAGCTCTACCTACACTGCGATGGGACAATGAAATGAGAGAAAAAATAAAAGAATTCAAAAACTCACAGATAAGATAATGGAACTGGGGAACATAAGGGAAACGTACAGCAGACTAAAAACAATCAGAAGGCAAGTTGGAATATTAATAAAAGAGAAGTCAACTCTGGCCTTGAACAATATCATCTAAAATATGGACATAGAACGGATCCAAGGAAGTTCTGAACACAATGCAAAAGATTGCAGGGAACGCAAGCAAAATAAAATATAAAAATTTAAGTGCAAAACGAGGAAGTGAATCAGAACGCCGAACTTCAAGAACATTTCCCAAAGCACTGGAGTCAAATATTCATGATCTCTGCGGAAGAAATCCTAAAGGACGATAGGGAATATTAAGAAGAAGTAATGCTAACACTGCACCACAACAAGAAAACATCACCCGCTAAGAATAAGGTATGCCCTTTTCAATAGAATTATACTTGGCAGAGGTCAAGTCATTAAAAAAGGCCACCAAGTCTCAGTGGTATAACGAAAGCTAAACTAATGAACGCCCCAAATAATCTCTAAGAATCACTTTTGAAGGTCTTCAATGCCTACTTGAATACTGGGTATTTTCTACAGGCCTTCAAAACAGCCATGATGATCTTCCTACCAAAGCCGATCAAACCCAAATCTGCCGCCCCTTTTACTGCTGCAGTTTCTCGGGAAACTCCTCGAAAATCTCCTACACGAGAGGCTGAAAAAAACCGCCCCCACAATCCACATAACACATATTAAGGAGCAAGCGAGGGACGGAAGCTACGCCGGCAATTATTACAGAAAAAACGCTACTGAAACCGCGAGGCAACAGCGTGAATATCATACTCCGTGACGTTGATAATGCTTTCGATAAGGTGTGGATACCCGGACTAAAAGCTTAAATCAGCAGCCTTAACATAGGACTCAACCTATGCAAAATATTATGCCACTACCTAGAGGGAAGAATAGCTATTCTAAACATAAATGGCCAAATGGGAGAGGCATTCGTATTACAGGCAGGTGTCCCTCAAGGAGGGTTTCTCTCTTCAACTTTGTATACAATATATACCCGTGACCAACCTCAACCGACAGACGAAAGTACGATGTATTTCCAACTAGCGGATGACATCACACAAATAATAACTAGCTAGAGAGATTAAAAACCTAACCAACTTCGAGAAAAAGAACATAATCAAAACGAATACAAAAAAGTTCAATTTTATACCGATAAATAGAATAAAAAACCGAGCAACTGTTAGGGTGGATGGCCAGGAATACCCGGAAGGGAACGTCCTCGACCTCAAACTCATGACAATTGGATACACACCCAATTTAACACAAAAGTAACAGAGGCAAAGGCAACACTAACATATCTACTAAGATTCCGTAATCTATCAAGTAAAAAAAGAAAAAAGATATATAAAGCCCGAAAATAATATACCCTAAAATTCTTACTCGTGCGCTGAGAAAAACGCAAATGGAAAAGGCAGAAAAAATACAAAACTGGGCCTCTATATTCATAAAAAACAAGAGAAGGAAAGATCAAATAACATCAGGAGATCTAAACCAGAGAACTGCAATCGAACCCATTAATAATGTACTCCACATACGCGCCAAATACCTGTGGGAAAAACTAAGCGAAACGCTACCCCAGGAAGAAATAAACAAATTAATTGTACCGGACTTTAAAATCCATCAAATTAAATACAGAAAACAATTTAAGGGAAAGCAGGAATAACGCAATGAGAAACATAAGCCCATTATATAAATAGAAAAGTGACAAAAAACTGAAAAGGACTACCGATATTGACAACCAAAACCGCAAACAAAACGGACAATCGAAATGGAACAAAACAAAAATTGACACACTGAAGAGAACATAAACCAAAACAAGGATAAGAAACCAGAAGAAGAAAGAAGACTTAATATTAAATAAATAGTATATATATATATATATATATATATATATATATAAACTACTGCAAAAGCGAAAAATAACTAAAAGAATAAAAAAAAAAATACAAATGCTCAAATGAACAAGCGAAAGCAAAGGCTCGAAGGCTTGAAATACTAATATAAAATGCAAAACAAGGTATATTTAAAAAAACGAAAGTGTTCGCCAGGCAACCTGGCATAATTCAGCATCCTCACCGTATCATTTCCATTTATATCACTCTCTACTCATGACCACTCCATCAATACGCACACGCCATTGACAATATTTCCTAACTATCCTATACTCTTCTCTCACATTTACCACTTTTCCTATCCCAGTCCCAATCCCAATTCTTGGCTATTGATTACTCTGGTTGCCGGAAAGAAGTGGCATTTTCCTTACCTTGGGGAAATTAATAAAGTGTGCTTTCGCCTTATTTTTCAAAGCGAGTTAGTGCATTGAAATTCGCCAGTTTGGTGAAAAAAGTCGGAAGAGCTTAAGCAGTAATTCTTCATTGAACATTTTTCGCCGTATATTTCGTGTGAATATTTTCATCTTTTCGAGGCCTGTGGCGGGAAATAAATTTGCTCGCCTTTTCCCCCCCTTCCTCTTAAACAAGTCACCCACTGAGGGACTTCACCTTGTTGGTCTATCAAAAGCGCCCTTCGGTAAAGGTAAAGTGCCCGGTGAAAACTGTATATTTGGCTTTGGATTATGACATCTTTTCTAGGAGCTATTCATTTATAGATCTTGATGATACGCTTTCTTTTATATACGCACTCGCATAGACAAACACATACCAAAACAAGGGCACTCTGCGGGGTTTTATTTTTTACCCAAACTCAATTCAAGTAGAAGGAAAAAAAAGAAAACACCCAGCTGATATCAATGAAGACTCCTTCCGATTCCACAAGCCTGATCGGGAAAGGGTTTTCGCTAAAATTTATGGGAATTTAGGTATTAAACCCGTTCGACTTATAGATACCCGCAATGGATACGCGGCTATCTGCTATAAGGAGGCTCACTGCGAAGCACTCACCTTCCCTAAAACGGCGGAGTGCTTTGAAACTATTAAACTAAAGCCACACACACCACCACAAATTAAAAATGCACCGATGCGTCATCCTTCGCCTCCTCGATCAATGGGTTGGAAAAGCACTCCGTAGAAGAAATTCACGCGGAAATGGAGAAAAACCACACCTGAGCTGAGATGATTAGATTTATAGATTATACTCATGTGTTCAAGATCTTCTTTACTGATACGGCTATGGCGAAAAAGGCTACGGAGGTAGGTTTACTCCATTTTAGCGTCCCCGTCTTCCCTTAACTGATCGAACGTGAGTTTATCGACCATCTGATGTGTTTTTAGTGCTATAAATAAGAGTAGCACACCACGGCTAACTGCCCTAAGGGAAACCTCTTTTGTGCTCTATTTGCTCATCAGATACAGATTCTTGGAGAAGCTTCAATAGCATCAACTTGGATTGTCTGAACTGCGCGAGAGGCGCACAAGACTCTTTCCATGAATTGCCGTTCATAAAATATATACTCAAAATAAAATCCAATGACAAAAAAATTGCCTGAAGAAGAAATGGCTAGCAGTATCTACACCATGGTTGCTAAAACTTTCGTAGCGGAATCTCGCCAAACAAAAACATATCTGCACGTCGAGAATGAAAACTCGACGAAAATTATGTGTTGCATTTATCATGCTCTCATTTTGAAATCTCTCTATCCGAGACTTTATCAAATATGATTAATAAAATTTTGACGCATAATGGGATGCAGGATACATGGTTCCCTAAGAATCCACGTTTGGCGAAAATTCTCGCAATTAGTCTCAAACCCTAGTGCGAGACTATTTGCCAGAAGCTTCCCAACCCCGGCAACGCCTTATCACCTTCCAGGGATTATATGATCCAGGCTTAGGCAGCAAGAGACGCTAACACACGCGCAGATGAACAAAACAACACAAAAACCACAGTACATGAAAACACACATAGGCAATAATAAACTGAGATAAAGGTTTTGGTGACTGAGACTGCGAGACCTGTTAGAAATGCATGGTCGCCCCAACCCCTAGAAAGCTCACGGTATCAAAGACGCCTGAGATCCTTCTCTACTTATAAGAGGGAATCTAGGCACGTAAACCATTCAAAGAAAATAAACTTGAAGGTTTACGACGCCGAAAGGTACCCTTTCCCAAAGGAGATCTCCGAGAATAGAGGTTCATTAAGGCCATGTGGCTCGTCAAAACCACGAGGTCAGGCTCGAGGTTATTCGACGTGAGCGATGACTGTTAAAGCAGTCAGAATATCAAACTGCTTTCCGCGATAAGCAAGGGATTGGAATCTGTCATATCCCAGGGTGTTATCAAGAAACCCCCGCGGGAGTAATTTTCATCCCTTAAGCGCCGTGTTAGTTCGTGGGGAGATTCTCCCACGGTCCTCTCCCCCTGGCGGAAGCAGTAACAGATCTGGTTGTTCCCTATATATTGTGAATCCCAATAGGGCATTGACAGTATATGCCTTCATTTTACAACGAAACACGTCATTCTTGATCGCGCTTCCTTTTCTCGACGAGCCGAATTCTAGGATTATACCGAAGGATCTGCGCACCAGTCAATTGGCCAATCCTTGGTTTCAGTATATTTCGTTTGGCACGAATACTCCCTCCAGTTAGTGTTACTACTATAGGTTAAACTCCCCGTGGTTAAAGCCCCTCGAACAACCATCCGACCCCCTTATTTCATCTTTTAAAGCCTCAAACCCAAGACAGGCTGAGAAGAATCATCTGTGGCTATCCGTCCTGACATCACTGTATGTGTTCGTACAAATGCTCTTATCTCCTCTCACCCCTCCCCGTCCCATCCGTAGAGCCCGCTCTGAGTAGCTCTCATACGTTTGGTTCTTCTATACATAGAGTATCTATTGCCATTATTTCATTGAATCTATTTATTGTGTATAACTGTGTATATATTAAAGTTTATTTTTGTACCTACTTTTTCATAAGCCTCATAACCCGAGCCTATTTTAGTTTAATATCGGCCAACTGCACTCAATCTTTCGAATTTAAAATCCTTCGCATTCGTTTTCCCTACCCTTCCCTTCTATTCCCCATCTCTAGCGTGATCAGAGTAGAATAAAAGTCACGTATTTGATCTTAGGCAACCACACCTATTGGGCAGAAGTCACGTACATGTCGGGGTCATTCTACAACAGAGATGACTACCATTGATATAACTGAAGGTATAATATCAGCAAGATACAAATGTGAATCTTCATTGGACGACTGCTCTGAAAAAGAAGTCGAGGAGGGTATTCTCCAAAGCTTAATTAAAATGGCTCCCGAAAACTTCACTACTCTTACAGACGGCGAATTCCAGAAAGAACGAATAGGTAAAACCATTATGCCACCATCTACTCTATAAGGTTCCAAACTCGTAAGAAAATAATCCCTTAACTTCATAAACATACACAGGAATCTCTCGTGAACAGACAATGGACAAACTAAAATATTACATTTTAATTCCAACGGTTGGACGGAAAAAATTTACTTTACGGTAATACACGAGTATTAGGAAAATGTGACCCTGACGTTGTATTTATTTTACAACACCAGATAAATACAGACAAAGACAAGATAAAAATATTTTCTTACGAAGTCTTAACAAAAGATCACAACAGACAATGATTTGACGGATGTGCAATCGCTGTGAAAAGAGTTTTAATTTCCGAATAACAATTGCACTAGATGAATCTTACTTAGCTTTGTAGGTTCGTATGGCAGTGGGATCTCTAGCCCTAGAAACAGCCCCCAAGTAGAGAGTACTTACAACTCCATAAGTTCCTGCAGTTTTGTGGTGACGGAAAAGGAGGGGAGAGCGTATGTGCAAGTAAAAGGCTTCAATGGCCTTGACAGAAAGCTCGTTATACGTTCAATTTTCGGACGACATATCGATGATCTGCATGACACCTAATCAGAATGTGAATTATATGGCACTAAGCACGGCGTTGGAAATCGAAAACATCAATCCTTTCGAGAGGAGATGGAAAATATCCACCAATCCCGCAAAGTTCTAGGTAATTCCACTATTCCCACGAACCCTCGTAGACATCCGTGTATTAGGTGTACGTATCCCATACTGCATGGGGGGCAGGCACGATTCTGGGCCTCTGGAACGCCCACAAAAAAGTAAAAAATCAATCAACAAAATGAATTAATATGAAATGGAAACCTTAGGAGGAGTAAAGATAAATACAAATTAAGATCATTAAATCAGGTAAATTCCAAAGAATAAAGGTAGACAAGAGGATTAAAATACTGCCTAAGCAATTAGAGCGGGAGAAAATCTGAAAGAGAGATTAACCTCAGAGGTCAGGATCTAAAAACTAAGGTAGAATAAGTACAAATGTTCTAAAGACTTGACTCAAATAGAAATAAATACACATACATAAACATAAGGCTACATAGTTGCACACAAAATAAAATTAAATAAGTTATTGAGATTAATATAAATATTTAGTCTCAAATTAAAATTTCGACAGTACATTGTGAAGATAATTTAAAAAATAACCATCAAGTTATAATAACGATACAATTTCACGAAATATCATTGAATCGACCTTTATTAGTAAATTCCCAAATTTTAATTTAAGTCCTGGCTTATATAAACTTGGTGGTTATTTTTCCCATGAATACTGGCCTCTCTTTCCGAACATACTTCATCCTTCCTCCCAAGTCATATTAAATGCCCTTGCACACACTAAAAACAGCACCTCGCGTCGGTGTATAGACATCGACCTGTAACTCTAGCACCACAGGTGTCGAACGTTTTACTTTATATATATATATATATATATATATATATATATATATATATATAAATATATTTATATATATATATGGTGCGGTTAAGGTAATGGCATAATAGACAACGGCTCTGCTTCAGGTCCAGCAGGTGATCCTATCCTCCTTGAACTGGAAGACAACACTTAGGGATGACCCATCCTTCAGCCCAAAAAAGCTGAGTTCAAAGACACGCCTTTATGTCGTCTCGTTTACCGTCACAGAAAACTGTTATTATTAATATATTAACAGCGTTGACTGAGCCAAAACGCTCGAAAGATGGAAAAATATCCAAGACAAATTGGTGCGGTTAAGGTAATGGCATAATAGACAACGGCTCTGCTTCAGGTCCAGCAGGTGATCCTATCCTCCTTGAACTGGAAGACAACACTTAGGGATGACCCATCCTTCAGCCCAAAAAAGCTGAGTTCAAAGACACGCCTTTATGTCGTCTCGTTTACCGTCACAGAAAACTGTTATTATTAATATATTAACAGCGTTGACTGAGCCAAAACGCTCGAAAGATGGAAAAATATCCAAGACAAGGAGGATAGGATCACCTGCTGGACCTGAAGCAGAGCCGTTGTCTATTATGCCATTACCTTAACCGCACCAATTTGTCTTGGATATTTTTCCATCTTTCGAGCGTTTTGGCTCAGTCAACGCTGTTAATATATTAATAATAACAGTTTTCTGTGACGGTAAACGAGACGACATAAAGGCGTGTCTTTGAACTCAGCTTTTTTGGGCTGAAGGATGGGTCATCCCTAAGTGTTGTCTTCCAGTTCAAGGAGGATAGGATCACCTGCTGGACCTGAAGCAGAGCCGTTGTCTATTATGCCATTACCTTAACCGCACCAATTTGTCTTGGATATTTTTCCATCTTTCGAGCGTTTTGGCTCAGTCAACGCTGTTAATATATTAATAATAACAGTTTTCTGTGACGGTAAACGAGACGACATAAAGGCGTGTCTTTGAACTCAGCTTTTTTGGGCTGAAGGATGGGTCATCCCTAAGTGTTGTCTTCCAGTTCAAGGAGGATAGGATCACCTGCTGGACCTGAAGCAGAGCCGTTGTCTATTATGCCATTACCTTAACCGCACCAATTTGTCTTGGATATTTTTTCATCTTTCGAGCGTTTTGGCTCAGTCAACGCTGTTAATATATTAATAATAACAGTTTTCTGTGACGGTAAACGAGACGACATAAAGGCGTGTCTTTGAACTCAGCTTTTTTGGGCTGAAGGATGGGTCATCCCTAAGTGTTGTCTTCCAGTTCAAGGAGGATAGGATCACCTGCTGGACCTGAAGCAGAGCCGTTGTCTATTATGCCATTACCTTAACCGCACCAATTTGTCTTGGATATTTTTCCATCTTTCGAGCGTTTTGGCTCAGTCAACGCTGTTAATATATTAATAATAACAGTTTTCTGTGACGGTAAACGAGACGACATAAAGGCGTGTCTTTGAACTCAGCTTTTTTGGGCTGAAGGATGGGTCATCCCTAAGTGTTGTCTTCCAGTTCAAGGAGGATAGGATCACCTGCTGGACCTGAAGCAGAGCCGTTGTCTATTATGCCATTACCTTAACCGCACCAATTTGTCTTGGATATTTTTCCATCTTTCGAGCGTTTTGGCTCAGTCAACGCTGTTAATATATTAATAATAACAGTTTTCTGTGACGGTAAACGAGACGACATAAAGGCGTGTCTTTGAACTCAGCTTTTTTGGGCTGAAGGATGGGTCATCCCTAAGTGTTGTCTTCCAGTTCAAGGAGGATAGGATCACCTGCTGGACCTGAAGCAGAGCCGTTGTCTATTATGCCA
>OZ018318.1:98298356-98458356 GCA_963969495.1 Ceratothoa steindachneri
ACTTAATACAGTGCGATTATTTCTTATGGAGATATCTAAAGAATAAAGTGTATTCTAATCCACCACAAAGCATCAACCAGGTGAGAAATAGTATCTCACGTGAAGTTAATAGACAAGGAAAATCACAAGTTAATCAAAAAGGTTGTTCAATTAATGCGATCAAAGGTGCATGGAAAGAAATGGAGGACATGTGGAAGGAAACGATGCTTAGAAAATTAAAAAATGAATTTGTATTACCCATATGAAGAAGTGTTTTTGTTAAAAATGGATTTAAATATATTTGTTGATTTTAAACTTCGAAGTTTCAATATTTTACTTCCTTTCGCAAACATAATTTTGATAGCCTCCACTAAGCTCATTAGTGTATCAATATCGTAAAAGGGAATTTACTGAATTTTCCAGAATCGACAGATAAATAGTTATTAAATTTGTTTTGTTTTGCAGGATGTAAAAATGTCTAATAGATTTTGAGTTATACTAATTTAAAGTACGGTTAACCTTTTTCTGGGACACCTTGTATGTGTGCTGATGATAAGCAGTGCAGCTAGTGTTTGTCAATTAGAGGGAAATATATAATTCAGATTGATTTAAATAGACTAGGTGCATAAGCATACAAGTGTCACATGACATTCGACGATCAAATATACACAGTTGTTCACATGGGTATTATTTTAGTGAAAGAGATGATTGCGGTTTACCTCCACTGAAGATGCGAGGGACTTAGGATTTGTTATATATCGGTCCTTCAGGTTCTCTAAGCAGTGTTGAGACGATCAAACTAAGGCGAATAGAGTATTAGGCTTTACCAATAGAAATTTAGTTATAAAATTAGGGAAGTTATTTTCAAGCTATATAACCTGTATGCTAGTCAACAATTGGAATATTGTATTCAGACACTGGCCGCGCACTACATGGAGGATATCAACATTCTGAAGTCAGTACGGGAAAGGAAAACAAAAATGCTACCATCGTTGAGACAACTTGATTATAACAATAGGTTGAAGACACTCAATAAAAATTTTTAGAGGCTTAATAAATTAGAAATAGAGAAGATTCTAGCTGGAGATTGATGATAGGACAAGGAATTAATGTTTGAAAATTAAATCTCTAGATTCAGGTGTATTAAAAGAAACGGGTTTTTTTTTCTAAGAGTCGTTGATTTATGAAAGTATTGCATGGGGATTTATAAATACCTCTAGTTTAGCATTATTCAAAGAAAATCTTGACAATTTCATTTGCATGTTTTGGGTCATGTATTAAAAATTCAATTATAACAAGCATAGTACTTAACGGCTGAAAGTGCAATCCTATGGATACAAATTATACCATGATGGGATTTTGGATACCTAAACAGAGATAAATTTAAAAGGCCCGTGTTTTTTTTTATCCTTTCTTTTATGCTATGTTATTCGTTATTGGGTAGGACCTGTGTTTATCAGGGTTATAATTAAAAATATATTAAACGCAGGCCACATTCGAAAAAATTTGAGGTCTCGCAGTTCAAGAAGAATATTATCATCACTGAAACCCGACCTTGGCAGCTTTTGAGAGAGAAACTACAATAGGATTACGCCCATTTGAACAAGAAGACCGAATTTTACGAGCCATTCGATCATGTTTTCTTGACTGCATCTCATTTCTTTCACTCATTATCCAGGACCATAGAAGGACTTTCAACCGTATACGTGTATGCTGGAGCCAGTTTTGATAACAAATGCTCTGAAAGGGTGGGACCCCAGTTGACTGTAGTTGATTCGACGGTCTCCTAGCATCAATTCTGCCAGGAATCTTCTCTCAGGAGGGCCTACCTAGGACCATCCATCCATTCATCTCTTTTTTATCATGGCAGAAACTCAGCAGGTGGCTTTGTTGTGGAGTAGTGATGTGGGGGTCTTCAAATTATTTTGACACCAAAACATTAATTTCTTCATAGGAAAATGACAGTATTTAGAAGAAAAAGGACCCAAATTAAGAACTATATTGGATATTTCAACAGGTAATATGGACGACCGAAAAGGAGCGAAAATGGTGTCTAATTGCCTCATTGCGGGAAAAAAGAAATCCTAACGGAAAAAAGCACAACAATCAATCAATTCGGAAAATGTTGAAATTTTTCTCTATCTGAAGGATCAATCTAATGGATACATTGCTCACTGAGACACAAAAAAGTGTCAGTACAAAATTTTAACGAAGAGGAATGGGACTGGAACCCTGAACTCTCCTTAATGTTACCCAAAGAAGATTGGTCATTTGTCGCCTCCTACACCCATAATTTGGGGCGCACACGGTCAGGAAAATGACACACAAACATCATGGCCAGACTTTTAAAGACAGCAGGAGACGAAATATTGACATTAAACTAAAAAATGTTCCCCAAACAAAGGACAGGAAGACAATAATATCATTCCAAGAATGCTTAAAGTGATAGGCCTTAGACAAACACACGAGAAAACACTGCACGTTACAGGAAAAATGCGTTCCTTTTGCCGAAGCCATGAACACAGATTTGATGAGGGAACCAACCAACCAGAAAAAGTTCCAAACTGTTTTAATCCACTCTTTCCATGGCATACCCAATGGAGAATAAAATAGTAACAGCAAATAAAACATAAATAACGAGGAGAGAGTAAGAAGAAATAAAGAGCTATGTAGTAGCAACACCAGCAGGAAATACACAACCGTCAACACAGGCGCAAAGCTCCCTAGTGAGCATCGAGTGAAACATGAGGGTGGAATCTTGTGCATCATACACGCATACGTTGTGAATATAGCAAAGCCGAGATCAGATGTAGATGAATTAAAAAAATTATAAAATATTGCCTGAAACCAATGTGGTTGCAAGAAAAGACACCCTCAAACGAAATCTACAAGATCAATATAACAGAAAACCATACTGCCATGGAAACCAAACAATAACAAAAGGAACATGAAACTGACGAAGAATCAACAGATACTCGTATCGACAGAGACGGTTCAAAAACCGACAAATATATCTGAAAATTAGACAATTTAATAAAAAAAAACAGTGATCTAATAGTGAATACCTGTGTATCAAAATTTAGAGTTTCTAAACTAACCTACACCTCAAAGTACAAGCTGAAAGACATAGACGAAAGGCTTACAAAGAAGAAATACAAATTAAATTACTGCTGTATCAATATTATCAATAATTGCCGATATGAATATTTTACCCTTCTGAAACAAGCAATAATTTTATAACCACCGACTTCTGCTTTAATTCTGTAATAAAAAGAAAAATGGGAGAATTCAAACTTATAACAAGAAAGGTAACAGAAATAGTAAATAACCGAGAAGGATATTTAAGAACAATAAATATCTGAACGCAAAAATGAACATTAATATAAAACAAATGTAATCTAGTCTGGAATAGAATATATAAAAATTAGAACTTCAGAACCAAGAGAAATAAACAACAATAAGAATAAGACATTAAGAAATAGCAAACGAGACAGAAATCGATCAACAATTCAGAAGTTATTTATAAGAGATATTCTCCATTTCTTCCTAGGACAACCAAAACTAACACAGATCACACGATGAACAAAAAAAAAATCGAATGAATACTTCTCGAAAATGAACTCCTCAAATTTACCTTTCGAAACTAAGAAATCCTACAAACTACTATTGAGGGTATCAATAAAAAGACAAGTTAGAATGTAAACCCAATATTACGATGATGACATAGGAGAATATGGTCCAATTAGAGACTATGTAAAGCAAACAAAGCAAAAGTAGCTAGAACAAACCTGCGAGAAAAAGCACAAAAATACTAAAATAAAAAATAAATAGGTCTTTTTTCCTCAATTTAGTTCCAGTTGTGTCACTGTTGCCTAGATAATTTGTATCTATTAATAGGAACAAAATATATCTCTCCTAGCATTTTGAATGAACCGAGGAAATCTGCCCTCCCTTGAGTGTGCCTACTCATGGATTCACCTTCATTTCCCAGAGACAACCCTGTTATTAGCTTTGCAATCAATGAACTCATATATCTGCCCTGCGTAAATGTGACATCTGGTTGAGTTCAAATAAAAGAAAGGGATCAGTATTACTGAGACGATTTATTAGTGGATCACTGGTAGAAAAAAAAGAGAAGCAATTATATCAAACTCTATCTTGAAGTTATAAATAAATATTTATATAAATTTAAAAGTTATTATTTCATAAACTATATACATTTCCCTCCTTATATCTATTTTTACCAATGCCTATCAAAATTGATCTATTCATGAAATGATGAGGGTAGATGCACATTCCTCAATCGATATGAATATTTTTGATTAGTGGTCCCAATGGACAAATCTTTTCCATCTATCTTTGTCATTGAAAATTGAGAAGTTTTTTGGTGGGGAGGAGAGGCGCTACTGATTCCATTTCCACCTTTTTTATTATTTCTTTTCTTTATTATATAGTCAAATGTTTTAAATTCCTCCATCCTCCATCTTTCTCATTTTTCCCCCTATTCAAATGGCGTCTTTAATAGATTACTAGTTTTTCTCTTTCTCGGATGATAAATTTGCTGTTGTCGTTTCTATTTGGCTAAAGTTATAATGTATTATTTTATCGGTCTCAGCTATTGTTTTACAGCAATTATAAAGTATTTGCGTACCTTGGCACTGTGTAGTGAATAACTGAAAAGGTCAGTATAGCTAAAGTAAAGTGTCAAAACTTAAAATATTGCCAATTGTTGCTATTTCTTTGACATTTCATTTATTTCCTTTGTTCCCCTTGCCAATCATCCACCACGCTTTCATATCCCAAAGATTTAAAGATGAAAGTAATAAAATACATGACCTTTACATAGAAACTTCCTTTGATAAAGATAATTCTGTTTTTAAAAAAATTCTTGATATCTATAAAAAACACATTGTTATATTTATAATTCTACTTGAAATACGAAATCGAAAAACTTTCTTTCTAGGTATATAAAAGTTCGATTCGCCAAGTTAATTGGAACGATCGTCAGGAGAATTAAACGTAGCGGAAAATTCACTCTCTTAGAAAGGATTTTAATTAAAAGCGAACAATTCAATGCGAACAAGTAATTAATATCAGAGTGTGACAAAATCTTAATTTCATAAGCAAATAATTGTATTCCGGTAAAATTTAGAAAAGATTTTATTTTCTTAGCTTGAAGCATTGGCTAGTTTTTAAAAGGTAGAGCACGTAAGCACTCGCCTTTTCTCCACACACCCCACACCAACATACACGGAAAAGCTCGTGCGACCAATTTTACTTTAGTTCGATCTTCCGCCTTCCTCTGTTGCGAGTGCCAGAGCAAAACGAAACTTATCCCAGTATGGCAAGATAAGAACTATCAAATCTCCTTCTCTCTCCGCCTGAAGCATAATTGCCTTAAAATCAAACTTTGTTTCAAAAAATGACTTGCCAGACTCCTCATATTTTGTAAGATAAAATTCGGTTTGTCGAGATGCACGTCAGTTCAGTTCCGATGCTTCAAGCCTGAGCCATATTATCCGTACATGGAGAAGGTTGCAAATAACTTTTGCCAAAGGAGGCTGTCTGACCTGTGGATGGTAACCAGGGAAACGGTCCGATGCCTCTGAGGTCCTTTCTCCGCTCTCAGGGTTAACATGGTAAGGGTCCGCTGCTAACTCCATGACCACTACAATGGAAAAATAGTCGTTAATCATTACATTCGTTATCGCCACTACTTTCATTGCCTAACAACTTTTACACTCCAGTTTCCATTACCTTCACCGAAATCAAAGCCCCTTAAATTCATTCGTCTGGTTTAAAAAACTATAACTCAATCTGAATTGAATGATGATCAATTTGTATATAATTCGACTGTTTGTAGTACCTAAGGTTAAGCGAATAAATTCAATACCATTAGTAAGTACCTTCAAAGATTTTTTAAGTTTTACTAAAATATTTCGTATATTAAATTAATATAGTTAAATTATTTTTTTAATAGAGCAAAATACAATCTCAGTCTTTGCACCCTTCCAGAGTAGAGTATACATTCAACTTCCTCAAAATTCACTGTCAGTCAGAACGTTTGCCTGGCATACAGTCTAGGACCATAAGTACCACAAGTGCCTATAATTTCAGTGTCCCGAACATGGCACATTTGGTTTCCAGAATAGGGCACATAAATGTTAAAGGAGCCGTGGTGGTATATGTCACAAAATTTCCGGAAGTCTTTTTATGGCCCGAAACCGGCCTTAAAATCAGGAAGACTTTTGTGATAATATATTTTTACTCAAAATGTTTAATACAACTCTTGACTCCTATACGTTTGAGTAAGCAGCATTTCCAGATAATGATGATGTTATACCACTAATCAAGGTGAGCGAGCCTCTTCCTGGCTTTGTATTTGATATAACTCGAAAATCCAGCATTTCTCTGTGTACACATTTTCCATAGTGTCCTAATAGTTCAAGCTTAATTACGAACCAGTAAATCATTATAATTAATTTAAATTTCTGCATAATTTGACTTTCAGTGGAAACATATATAACTTTTATTTAGTTATTGATCCCTAACTTTCTTGTATTGCTATATTCCAAGAATTTAGGGAATTAAATTTTTTTACCTTGTTCTCTACAAGAGGGTTCGAAAACAGGATTCTATATTTGTGAAATCACACATCTTTAATTTATAAAACTCCTATTTAACACTTATGTTGGTCTAATGCATTATTGAAGAAAATTAAAAATCCTACAATTTTATCTATAAGGTGTTTATTCGAACAGCGCTAGATGGTATTTTGTAAGAATGTTTTGAAATATAAATTGAATTTTCTTTATCAAAAGAAAGACATTTTATTATAATTTCTGATAGAAATGCAAATCTTGAAATAATCCAAGTTTGCACGGAAATGTTTATTTTAATGCCAAACTTTGTATTCAAATGGGACCTCAATTTCTAAGTCGTTTTAAGCAATTCATAGTTCTCTGACAGGATTTAATGCATAATGAGGCATTCATTCCTACTTTCTAATAAAACGGCATCAAAAATAATTAAAGTTATTACAAAGTAATTGTGCCGATTATAATAAAAATCTGACAACACATATCTTGGGGTTCCTTCTCAATGTTGTCCACAGGTATAAGTTAAATTTCCTATTGTACTGCTTAAAACAATTTTAACTTTTCAATTATTATCATAATAAGGGGGTTTATATTTGTGAATTAACTAACTGTAGCGTTATTTGGTAAAATCGTTCTCAAACGAATAACAAATTCATCAAACATCTAAAATTTGGAATATTTTAATCCGATATCCATCTTATTTTCTGGGTCGTTGATAATTCTATTTATTTATTTCTCTATAATTCATACCTTTAAGAAAGGCAATCATTATAGTTATTCTGCATTGTACCCTCTTGACAACTAAAAAATGTACACGACTCCAACAAAATAAAAGTTGCATTCAAACTAGGGCTACATAATGGACGTAAATAGCGAAAAACATATGTTTACAAGTTAAGGATTAAAACAACATGATAGAAATCAATTTCTTTCATTGTTAGACGTATTTTATAGGATTCTTGAGACCAGATGTCGAAACTACTCCCTCTCGCTTTTCTTCTGGTGTTACTGTTATTTCTAATATATCATGAGTGTGCAAATAATAAAAGACATTGTGTCATTTGGAACATCTTGCATTTAACAATATTTAAATACACCCTCCATATCTTTGTAAAACCAATATATCTCTCGCTATTTGCCAATGTGCCACATTCGTATCATCTAACAAGGTCTGCTGACCAAAAGTCACGCCCTATCAGTTATTCTGGTTTATGACTTTACGACCTTCAAAACTTTCAATAATTCCCGGCCTAACCTTGGGAGAACTTTGGAAGTTATATCATTCGAAAGAAAATGTAAAACAACATAATTAAGAGTTCTAAATTTCTTCAGAATCGGCCGAATAGTTACAATGTTATTACCAAAACAAATAAAGAAAAACGGGTACCGAACGACCGACATAGTGAGATGTAGAGTCGCCTACGACTGAAAATCGATTAGTCGTTTGTATCTTTAAAAAGTCACAGGCTAACCTTTGGAGGCCTTTGACAATTGTATCATTCAAAAGAGAATGTAAAACAACATAAGGCTTTCAGATTTTGTTAGATTCGGCCAAATAGTTAGGATGTTATTGCTAAATCAAAATACCTCCATGGTTAATCTTGGGATTACCTCGGAATTATATTATTCGAAAGAGGATATAAACCAACATAGTTACAATGTTATTAATAAAACAAAATATCAGGACGGCGACTGACCGACCGTCCGAATAGGGTGATGAGTCGTCCGCGACTAGACTCGCACTGGCCTAAAAATGTATCGTATTATATATTTCATTATTTAGCTGATAAATGAATATCTGATGAAAAAGATACTATACGCGTTTTCTAAATTTAGTATCTATCTATCAGTATGCGTTAATTAACTTTAACAAAAAAATTTAAATAAACTTCCATTATTATGAAAAGATGAAAATTTCATCAGGCATAAGGCAATTTTCTAGAAGTAACCCAAGAGGAACCATAATTACGAGAGGCGGTCAACAAGTTTTGCAATTGGGATATAAGGAAACGAGATATGAGGAAAAGTGTTTTATTATTTTTTAATATAACTACCCTTGACTTAAATGCACTTGCGCCAATTGTCCCTGAGGCTTCGAATTCCCCCAAACCAGAAATCTCCCGACTGCTGTTTAATCCACTCCTGGACGGCGAGCTGGACATCTTCATCGTCCCCAAACCGGCGTCCACGCAGTGTAGCCTTGAGCTGGCGGAATAAAAGGTAGTCGCTAGGGGCTAGATCTGGACTGTAGGGGGGATGGTTGAGCTCCTCGAATCCGCTCTCGCGCAGGGCAGCTTGTGCAAATCTGGCCTCCGAACTTGAACGACGTTGAAGTCGATCATGGGTTGTGAGGTTTCCAGGGACCCAACGGACAGAGACCTTGGTCATGGCAAAATTGTCGTGGATGATGTCGATAACACTTCCATGTGATATTTCAAGTTCTCTTTCGATTTTTTCAACCTTCATCAGTCGATTTTCGAGGATCCCATTCTCCACACGGGCCATATTGTTCTAGTTGGTCACGTCTGACGGGCGTCCTGGACGGGGGTCATCTTTAAGGGACTCACAACCATATCTGAACTCCCTATTCCAGCGAGAAATGGTTGCATAGGAAAGGGCAGTGTCGGTGTACACTGCAACTATGCGTTCATGGACCTCTTTTGCATTCTTGCCTTCCTTTGGTCAAAAATTTGATCACTGTGCGGTGCTCAACCTTCTTCATTGTTGAAAAATTTGCGACTGACGATCTGCGATCAGCTACTGCTTGTTAAATAGACGAGGCAGGAGCGTGCAGCTGCAGGTCCTAACACCCCCACAAACAGCCATCCCCCTTCCTCTGTTTTACCCTACCGATTCGCAAAACTTATTGACCGCCCCTCGTATATACATTACGCCCCGTAGAATAATTAGTTTTGAATATTTGAGATAAAAGTTCCATTCATTGATTGACATCTTTTAAATGGAAATTATATTTAATTATGAAAAGTGAATTGCGTTACCGCCAATCAATATCTTTGAAAAAAGTTGAAGTTTAATAATGGCAACCTGGGATGCTCACAATTTAAACACGAGAACAGACGGAAAGGATCGAAAGAGATTTATTTATTTAAAATAAACACATTTGATTTCTTATAAAATTGAATTTTAATACATAGGAAACAGGATTGTATTCAGCTCATTTCATTCTGGTTTTTTTCTAACGAGATTAAAAAATAATTCACAGATTTATAATGAGTATAATGACATAAATGACAAGCATTGAAAATTTAAAAAAAGATACAACCCATTCTTCAATTTATTTCATTAAATAAACGAAAAGTGAATTGCGTTACCGCCAATCAATATCTTTGAAAAAAGTTGAAGTTTAATAATGGCAACCTGGGATGCTCACAATTTAAACACGAGAACAGACGGAAAGGATCGAAAGAGATTTATTTATTTAAAATGAACACATTTGATTTCTTATAAAATTGAATTTTAATACATAGGAAACAGGATTGTATTCAGCTCATTTCATTCTGGTTTTTTTCTAACGAGATTAAAAAATAATTCACAGATTTATAATGAGTATAATGACATAAATGACAAGCATTGAAAATTTAAAAAAAGATACAACCCATTCTTCAATTTATTTCATTAAATAAACGAAAAGTGAATTGCGTTACCGCCAATCAATATCTTTGAAAAAAGTTGAAGTTTAATAATGGCAACCTGGGATGCTCACAATTTAAACACGAGAACAGACGGAAAGGATCGAAAGAGATTTATTTATTTAAAATGAACACATTTGATTTCTTATAAAATTGAATTTTAATACATAGGAAACAGGATTGTATTCAGCTCATTTCATTCTGGTTTTTTTCTAACGAGATTAAAAAATAATTCACAGATTTATAATGAGTATAATGACATAAATGACAAGCATTGAAAATTTAAAAAAAGATACAACCCATTCTTCAATTTATTTCATTAAATAAACGAACGAATTAAAAATAAAATATATTTATGAAACCAAGTTTATTGCACAAAAGTTAATGCTTCAGATCATCACATTATGATTTGTTTTTTAGAAAAATGAATCATAAACACAAGAGAATTGCATTAAATACGATTTGATCTTCCATCACAAAACACTGCGAAAGAAAAATCACATTTCTATATAAATTGCATTTATATAACTAAATTTTTAAAATTCTATGATATCATATTATAATATAGTATTCATTTATTTGAGGCGCATATAATCAAATAGCACATATTTGCAAAGCACAGTATGTCCAACTCCCTGGCCATGTGACTCTTGACACCATCTCCACCAACTGTCTTCTACATTTTTAAATAACTTTTACTTTTATCTTCAAGTTACATAATTTTTTTAATATGGTTACTAAGTATTCATGTCATATACTTTTAGATAAATTGTATTTTTCATTAAACAAAGCTGCAAAAATGTAAATAGAGGAAAGATCTTACTCGTAGAAAATTTATCTTTGAAATCAAGCTTATCTTTATTTTGAAGTTATAATATGCTCTTGTTATGATCATATTTATTAAAACACATAGCATTTAACTGCGATTTTAATATTTAACTTTATTTAAGGACCCTTTATTTAAAATATTCTAGATACCCTGTCAATGTTTTTCGTTCAATTTGTCTAATAAATATATTTGGCATATTATTTGGACAAGTTTAAATATTTAAGTGACAATGTAATGTGGGTAAACAATTAATATACGTAGAGTAGTTATTAAGTCCATATATTTTCATATTGTTTTGCAAAAAATAACGGAGAGCATATTTTCTTTTTTCCTGCGGCGAAACGCCAGGTCAAGGCAGTGATTTATTTTCAAAAGGAGTATAGTTCAATTTTACCCATTTAGAGCCATGAAATGACCCATATGACCATGAGATATATATGCTTATTCACCCTGGAGATTTCAAATCTTCCTTCGGATTTGGCTCCGAGTGACGCCATCTAGTGGCAGAAGCCTTATTTAGCCATTCAAAGTGATTTGAACCATAGGAAACCATCAATGCAATAACCATTTATCATTTTATCACAAAACGCGGCTGGTCATTGTTCCCTAATAAATTCCAATAAGGAGGGTATGTTACTCTTGATAGAGCAACAAATTGTAGCATCCACTTCATCTCCTTACTCAGCATTTGGTGAATACTGTTTCAGCTGGCGCAAGTAGATGATTACCTCTTGGAGCAAAACGTTTATTCGGAGTTTTGTCTTCTATATCTGTTGAATAATTTTCTGTCACTAGATTAGCATCGAAAGGTTCAATAAAAAATCATCTCCGGTGCTAATCTCATCTTAAAAATCTTAGACTTCATTCAGTGTCAAGTCTCAACGTAGAAAGAAAACGTATCCATTTTAACCTGGTGACAAATAAAAATGTGTTGTACATAGAAAACTTTAGCTTTGTATACCACATAAATTCCGGAAACAATAACCGTTATAGTATATCTGTACATGGATCCAGGAAAAGACAAAATATATTGTTTTAAAAACGTAAACTACTTCCTTTTTCCATATAAACTTTTTTCACGAGAAACAAATTAACCTGTGTTGGTGAGAAAAAAGCTAATGGCAGAGAAAACTAGACTCATCTATCGTGAAAAAAGATTCAGATTAAAATATGATTAATATCTTATTTTCGTGGAACTAAATTTATAAATTTTTTCTGTATTCTGGAATTTTTACGGTGTGTGGTGAAGGTTTGAGTCATTTTCCCCATTATTTTTCCGTTGAAATTTCCCTACTTAACGTTTAGTCCGTCTTTTACCTTTTGTTTCTTCCTCTGTCTAGTGTGTAATGGGAGAATCATAGATGTAAATTTTCTAAATATTTCACCCTCAATTTGTAGAAAAGTGGTGTGTTGTCGTCTGGAAGTGTTTGTATATTACTATTACATTTGATTGTTTTATATTCAGTTATGTATGGTCTCGTTTAAGGGTGGAGGTCCTTTTCCTCAATTCGTTAACTCCATTTAGGAAGAAAGTCTAATCTATGAAGTTCTCCATGTTCTTAATGTTAATGTAAACAAATATCGTTGTAAAACTTTAATGGTTTCGAAGCTGAAAACTAAAAGCAGGAAATCAAATTAGGCTAAATCGATCACGGGCTACCCCCAACTATAAACACTTTGGCCCCATATTGACTGGTTGACGTTTCCCACCAACAGCATCTATCGAACGGTGCTCGTTGGATAGAAATGCTGTGCTGCTGTCTGTCGGGGAGAAAGTGACTTGAAACCAGGTCGAAGAAGATAGAAAGTGAGTACTAGGAGAATCCAAACCTGATTTGGGAGTGGTGGTGAAGAGAGAGCTTCAACAACCAACATTTTGTTCCGTATAAGATTTACTATTTATTGACTGCATTTGAGTATAAACATCTTTAAAACACTGTTTTCCTAATAAATTTTATATAACTCAATGGGAAAAAATATCAATTAGCAGCACAAATTTATTCGTAATAAACAAAAGATATTAATTGGTTCCTCCTGCATCGTTCTTAATTTTAACTTTTACCTTTATGTGCCTAAACTCAAAATCCATGGTCGATTTTAGTATTTTTATTACACCACACTGTAAACATATCGCTGCACTAGTAGTAAATAAATTTGTTCTTGCTGTTCTTGCCTATTAAAAGTAGTTCATTTATTCTATTATTCTACTAAATAATTTAACATTATCGTATAAGTGAAATTCTCTATTCAATTTTCTAGGGTATAACTATAATTATTGCAAATTGCTTCCTAATTAATTCTGAGGTACACATAATAAATATAAACTAAATAAATTAAAAGAGATAATTATTCCAAAGAGGTTCATAGTCCAAAACCGTAAAATATTAGCAAAAATTATAATCATTGGAACCTTTTGACCATTTACTCTTGGATCAAATTCCAGTTTACGCGATTCAAGATTTGACTACGTTTAATCAAATGAGAAAGTAGTTTGCATAAATATTTTGTAGACATGAGTGTGAGTGTGCACCCGTACATTTGCCTGTGTACATTTAGCTGTACTTTGCTAAGTAATGACCAATGAGAAAGTTCCGAATATAACTTCATTTAATTCATCAATGATATAGGAGAAATAAAAAAATATGTTCTAGACTAGTGTACATATGTGGCGCCCAAATTGCAAGGATGAGTAAACCCAATGAGGAATTCACAAATGAGAACTCTGTTTGCCGTATGAAAGCTTGAATGTGTTGTAAAAATGAAGTAATGTCGAACAAAGAAAAATAATTGTAAATAATGTTAAACGGTTATTAATATGTATAAAAAACCCAGAGAATATCGTAAGGATGCCAGCAAAATCATCAGAGTTCCCACACGGATGTACAAACATACGCACATGGAAAAACAAATGTGAACTGAAAGGTCTGGAAACAGATAATCGAAGGCAGCTGGGAAAATTTAGGGCGATATCTGATCTGACCAGCCGATTTTACGCGATGCCGGCCTGATAAAGCCAAAGACAGCTAATGCAAATACACTACTAATACACACGTGTCCACACTGAACAGGCACAGACTCTGTAACTATGCTTAGCAGTCGTAAGCAATAACGAATTTTGACCCAATAAGCTCCGCATCCCATTCAGATTATAAGAAGATAACTCACTCACCCTTAAAGATGGTAGTATGAATAGACGAACAAAAACACTCATGGGATGATTCATAATTCTTGATTCTTGATTTTTGTTTCTGACTTGTACATTAGTATCATTATTATTTTTCGCTTAACGAGTCTGTCCTCGTTCTTGATTAATTCTTCTGTAGCCGCAACAATCTGACGCGAAAGAAGACTTATACTAAACACTGAATCTTAACACTGATACTTATAGACTCGACAATTTTGCTTTCCCGACCTACGGTAGTCGTAAGCCGAGAATAATGACTACCAAAAACGCCAATTTCTTCCGAATCCTGTAGTGACGCCTGAATCTAAGTTTAAGTAAGCTCAACAAGGAACCACACAAATAAGCACCCTGTTGTACCTAGGAAATCCCTAAATTGGGCACAGGTATTAATTAGTGAAATAATATGACATGTAGTAATAATTTACCAATGTATAATAAAAGGAAATGCTTATATACATAATATTAAATCACAATGTGTTGCGACCTCCGAATTTCAAGGTGAAGTAGGCTCAAAGAGCACCCTGTTAGACCTATGAAATCTTGAAATTGGGCAGACATATCAACTACTGAAATAACATGCCATGTAGTAGCAAAAAATCAATGTTAAATAGAGCAGAATACTTATGCCACAATTGCCCCTTTATTAGGAAAAACATTAGTATAGGAAGGCAAGCAAATAGTTGGAGGTTCACACGCGAGCACACAAACATACACACTCGATGAAACACCTGCGAGACAAAAGGTCTTGATATAAAATATCAAAGGCAGCTAAGGGTGGTATCCGATCTGACCAGCTAGATTTTGCCTGAACATGTTAAACGACAGAATCATCCTTACTATGGATGCTGATAAAGCCACGATAAGGGGGCCAAATGCAATATGCATGTCTCCACACTAAAAAGGGACACACCCTTTGACTTCACCCAGCAGTCTTAACAAAGAACACATAAACATAGTTTTCACCCTAGAAGCTCCGTCCCGCGTCCGGATTAAAAGAAAAGAAGTCACGACCCCTTAATTGGAGGTAGTATAAATAGATGGGTTGAAACATTCTCATGACAACTATTCATTCTGCGTTATTCTGATGCTGGTTTGTGTATTATTAGTGTCACGAGTCAGTTCCTCGTCCTTAAGTGCAGTTGTCCTAGCCTCAACTATATAACGTAGAGGAAAAATTACAGAAAAGCTGCATATGACTCAACTATCTCGCTTGCTCCAACTAAGGTAGAATTAAGCCAAGAATAAAGCCTACAAAACCCCAATTTGCTTTCTAGTCCTACCTTTAACTATATGGTAACCAAGTTATTTTTCGAACCTAGCCTATAAACGGATTCTCCGTAAGGACTATGGAAGTCAGAGCAAACTCGACGGTGAGACCTCAAAGGCCTTCGTCCGACATCCCTTTACCGGTAACTTGCCTCATAAATAAAACCCTCCATAAGATGCTGAATCTGCTAACTCCCCCAAGACACCTATAAATGTCCGCGCACCCCCTATAGTTATTCCTTCTACCAAGTGATAACCAAGTTACATTTCAACCCAGCCTTCGAGAAGATTACCGTTTTAAGAATATTTGGAGTCAGATCAAACTCTACGATAAGACCGTAACCGCCTTCACACGACACCCAAACTATGGATGGTATCATCTATAACTTTTAGTGTGCTAATGACAGCAGCATCGACATATCCACACAACCTAATCAAACTTCTTCCAGTTTGAAGAATAGGGATGGTGTTCTTTTCTATGAGAATTTCTCCAAATCTCCTCCAAACGTACCGTTCTTTGTTTCTATCAACAACTCGATTTTTGTCCCATCTGACCATAGTAGTTTTGCGCATGGAACGTATAAGCGTTAAGGGTCTTTCAGTTAGTGGCATAAGCTTGGGGATTATGGAAAAATGTTTCCCTGAGTTCAAGTTTTTTGTGGCACTACCTTTATCTCATGGAGTAGATGAATTATTCCAATGAAGCGAGTATAACTTATTGCTATGCGGGGGGCTATTTTGTGCCATCTGTAATGCGCTAAAGTGAGTGGATGCTAGTTTTGGTGCTGATCATGTAGAGCTGGCGATAAGTGGCAGACGGGTATATTGCGTATATGTGTGAGTGATGTATTTTTTATTTTCCGAATTTACTTTTTGTTATTGCTTGATGGGTGTTTCTTTTTGTCATATTTTTGTTTGCTGAATATCTCGAGTGTTGTCGAAATTTCGTCTCGCAGACACGGATCACTGTTAGCGCTTTACTTTTAGGGAGTGGTGTCTTTGTCTACTTTGGTTGATATGTTCCGAAGAGAGTAACACAATATTTTTAAGGGAAGGGGGGAATTTTGTTATGTTGTAGCAATCGTTCGAGGCTGCTTAGGTGTGGTTTGGGTCATGTGCGAGAATGGTGATGTCACCTGTACAGCAGTATAGTTTGAGGTTTGTGTTGTGTGGAGGTAAATTTGGTGGAAGAAAATGTTAAAAAGGGTTGTAGGAGAGAAAGAATATCTACGCGACTCTGTTTTATATAAGTGGCTTGTTATAGCTGCTTTTGGGTTATCACATAGGCTTGTCAGCCTGTGGGAAAATTAGCAAACTAGTTTTTATTGTTGTTGGTGAAAGTGTTGTTTAGTATTTTGTGATGAAGATATTTCTGAGTGCAATGTCGAAAGCTTGATTATATTATTGTTGCAATTGCTGTTCTGAATATAGTTATGGGTTGGTTTAGAACTTCTTGTACATATTAGAAGTGTAATGTTGGTGAGTAAAGTGATTGAGTTAAATGGAAAGAAACTGTATTTAAAGCACCTAGAGAGATATGCAGGTTTATTTTATGCATTACTAGAAGTTCCATGATTTAGATGGTGTAAAGAGTAGGGAGATCAAGCGGTATGCGACAGTGTTGGCAGACGGATTTTTCTCTTTGAACATAGAACCCCAACGTTCATTTTGATTCATACTAACCACAACCCCATGAGAATTTCACCCGTTTTTGGAATATCAAAACAGGATAATATTTTTCAATTAAGGTTTATTACAAAGTATGCAGTGAAAAAGTAACTCTTTAGCTTTGGAATGCTGCCTAGTATCCTTAATTTGTACTTTATCTTAATACTGTTACTGATTTTATGGTGAACTAGACTAAAAGAGACTAAATTTTAAGAAGTGCTTAGAAAAAAAATTTCGTTAAAAAAATTACTGCAGCTGGAGACTTCTCCTGTTGTAAAATGGACCTGAGGTAATTGAACCCTCGCCTGAGTCAGGTATAGACCTCTATTGCCACTGCCATCTGTATGGTAGACACGTGAAAAATGGCTATATTTTTTGTTGAATTTTTCGTTTTCATTTGTTTTTCATCGTTTTTCCAAAGCTAATAGTCATTTATTTCAACACAAAATGAAGATACACAATGAAAAATAAACTTACCTTTTACAGGCAGTCACCGAAGGTGAGGTACAGATGCCTAGGGCACTTTGGTTTGGCACACCTGTTGCAGCGGTGCTGAATCTTCCTGTCTGACTTGCTAGCAGTCAGTAAAGCGTTCCAGGGGTGACTTGGTATCAGCAAATGACTTCCTGGCGACCCCGCAGCGCTGCCCACTGATGGAAGGTCACACACTGTTGTTTACAAGGTGTAAAGTTGGCGGGAGAGGACTGGTGATTCCAGGCGTGACTGAGCCCAGAGAGTGATGAGTGCCCTCCCCACATTCATCATGAATGCCCTCCTCTTTGGTATGCTGATGCCCTTCTTTGCACGGTTCTCGCAGCTGATGATGAAGGCATTGATGGTCGCTGAATTGAGGATGCCATACCACACACAAAGGGGCCAACGTCGTGTCTTCCTAGAACATGAACTCATTGCACACATTTGGTTGAATGTATCGACCCCTTCTTTTGTGGCATTGTAAAATTTTATGATATCTGACTTGCAACTTCGTGCAATGGTAGGTTGGGTGTGCTGGGATGACATGAGCAGCACCATTTTCTTCTTTGTGCGGGATGTCTGTGCCACGTACGACACCTGCGTAATCTCTTTGGGGAAGATGAAGGCACACGAACCGTGCAGTCATGTTTCCTTTGCCTTCATCTCCTGTGGAATTTCAGCCTTGTTGGATCGAACTGTGCCAACAAGGGTCATTCCACAGTTGTTCAGGAGGTCGGAGATGAGAGGCACTGATGTGAACAGGTTGTCTGTGGACACATTTCTGTTTGTTCCGTGGTATGGTCTGGTGAGTTCCTTGGTGAAGTATTGCCCGAGTTTCACCTCATCCCGTGGCCTTGGCCCCTGCTTGCCAAGGTGAGGTATGGCACAAGGCATGTACTTGGTCTCAGAATCGCAGCTCAGGACAATCTTGATGCCATATTTGGCAGGTTTGTTGGGGATATACATCCGGAAGGGGCAATTCCCTCTAAACCCCACCAGTTGCTCGTCCACTGTGAGGTTTTCGTGTGGGACATAGAGCCGGCCACAGTTTTCAATAAACTCGTCCCACACCTTCTTCACATGGACAAATTCATCCTGTTTCTGCCTCTCGTCACGAGTTTCGGGGTTATTAAACCTCAAGCAGGATAGGAGAAACTCAAACCTCCCCTTAGACCTTGCTGCCCTATACAGGAGACACGCACTTACAGTGTTTCACATCTCAATGAGGGAGATATAGTTATCCCTCTGCTGCCCTGCCACTATGAGCACTTCCAAGAGTGCTAATATCTCCTTAGGCTCCGTAGCACCGTATTTGGTACTTTGACTTGCCATACTTTCCTCTACACGCTCTATACGTTTGTCTGTCCAAGTGACGATTTCCTGAACAATGGAATCAGTAATAAAGAGCTTGATTGCCTCTTCAGTTGCGATTATATCCCTTGTCTTCTGAGTTGGCCCTAGAGTGTGTTTTGCTAAGATGTTCCTTGACAGCCTCCTCGTTGTTGCAACGTGCTGGGGCTGACAGCTCCACTTGAAATTACTTCGGGTGGAAATTGATGTTTTGTTGAAGTCCACAACGGGTGGAGCATTAGTCTCCAGGTGGCGTTTTCCTCTCCGTTCACCACTGGCAGAGGCAGTAGCAGAGGTACTAGCAGGGGCAGCAGCAGAGGTACTGGCAGGGGCAGGACCTTTTTTTGGTGTGGACGTGAAAATCTTTCTTTTTCTTCTCTTTGGAGGAGCATCATTACCCTCAAACTCATCACTACTTCCTGGTTCAATCACGGGCATATACTCTTCGTCATCGTCACTATTGTATAGTTAGTCTATTTCTAGGTTGTCACTGAATTCACTTTCATTATCAATATGTGACTCAACATAAACACTTTTACTATCACTACTATCTTGCAATGCTAGGCCTGATCTGTTTATTATCTTTACTGAGCTATTTGCCTCGACCAGCCATAATTTTGTTATTCCTGAAATAAATAACTTAAAACCTGAAAAAAAACACATGTAAGATTTCACAAAATAGTACGGTGACCACAACGTAGGAGTATATCACCCTGGTAAAAATTCTCACAGTCACCATAACGTCGGGTAAATTTCTCCCCAAATCACAAACTTTTCCCCGTGATGCAAAATTCCAAACCCCGAGTGAGAGCGCACACCCACCCTTCAAGACGTCACACAAAGCACTGAAGCTATTGAGGGGCGGAGCGTGCTCCCGCGCTTACATGGCTATAAATAACGTGACTCCACCATTCGCTCGGGTGAAAATCTTCCTATGATGTGGTTCCAGGGTTAAGATTAGTATAATATAAGAAGATTTACAGGTATTAGCAATAGAGTTATGGGGACAGACTGGTTGAAGATTTGTGTACAGTCTTTTTGAACATGTTGTTCTATGTTAAGATGAAGAAGAAAGGGACTCAGTTTCGCTGGTAGCATCATTGGTATGATATATTTTCTTCATTTTGAGGAGCTCCTCCCAAAGATGAGGTGCTTCACGCATTCCGAAGTCGCAGATGATCAGCTCTTCACTCCTTACTGCCTTCACATTAAAGGGCCAATAGAATGTGTCGCTGCTGGAATTGAATATCATTCCTTGTGTATACACAAAATCTTTGAGAGGAAAAGATGTTCCTTTCTGATATTTGAAAATATACATATATACAATGAAATGCCAAAAGTCATGGTAGGGGTATCTAGTATCATAAAAGACCCAAATGTGCAACTATTAGACGTGGCATCAATTGCACAAGTGGTCATTAGATCTCTTAAGTAAAATTGACCAGCCTCGTCTCGATAGTTGATCCAATTTACTAATGTTGATAGTTGCTGTATATTAAGCACAAATAAATATGGCCACCCTGCTCTAAAATTCTGGATTCGATTCATGTCAGGTGAAGATGGTAACCATACCATTCGTCATGCTCCCCAGAATGCTCCTCTAATCAATTCTGTGCAAATTTTTCCAGATACGATGCTTTTATTATGCTGAAATATCTTTTATTTCTTAGGATATATAAAACCTAGGAAATGGTGCAAATTGTCACCAAGCAGTCAATGATTTATTTTGGCAGACCAACAGCTCTAATCAATTCCACGTGAAACACGCCTCATCGGTTATGGAAACACCACCAGGCTGCACGATGTTTTGTTAACAACAAGGTTTCATGACCTGATGTAGTCGATACTATAACCGTATCCTATTATTAGAAGAAACAAATAGAAGTGCACCTAACAGGACCAAGTATAATCTCATTCCTCCAGAGTCTAATATGTAACTTCATAAGGCTGTGTGCTACCACCTGTATGGTTTCATGGTGTTATCAGGGGCACTCTGATGTGTGTATCAATCACATAACCCATTGAAGTTAAAATAAGCTGATTTGAGCTAATGTTTTTTGCGTCTTTTACTACCTACATTTAATTTAAACTGAAACAGTGTTACTTGCTTTTTTCCACGGACAATTCTATTCAGACGCTGTTGATCATAATCTTTAAGCAGCCGTAGCCAGTCTCTGTACTGGTTTTGGCCTAAACCTATTGGAAGATAAACCAGAGCTTCACTCCGTTCCTTTTAAGCATACCTCAACCTGAGCTGTACTCGTCCTCTGTGTGATAGAACTCCAATACTACGGTGAACTCCCACAACTAACTTCAATAGTATTCAAAGAAATATCATGCTGATGAAAGGTTTTGCCTTAGGCGCAAACTCGGCTGGGACGAGTTTGCGCAAGAAGCTGGGACGCAAGAACGTGAAACTAGCAACTCATTGAGATTATTTTTTCTACTAATAGTTCCGATCCTCGGCGTAATCTTGCCATACCAACAGCTCAATCTCGGGGACGTTGTCTCGGAAGTATGTGTTAGTACCATTATACCATCAACAAGGCAGAAAATGTTTTTTCCTCGATCTGGAGAAGAAAATCAACCGTCTCCCGCATTTTTGCCCTGGGGGCCAGTACAGAGTTTTAAACTTTAATTTTCTGGTTGGTAGCATTTCTAGAGTCTTCTCCATCCCAATGTCGCTCGATTATAGGAAAAGGTCGCCAATAACTCCATTACTAAGGCACATATATTATCAAGCAATTACTATTACTAAAAAAGCTTTCTCCTCACTATGTCCCAGCCACACTCTTCTGGCTATTTTTAATTGGAGATATCTTCCATCTTATCTTATAAGCGGATAAGTGCAAAGTTTCTTAATCACCCAAGAATTGAAAGGACGTGCCTTCCCCCAAAAAATTTCGTATACTTTATTCAGGGCATTAATATTTTATATGCCCATCATGTCATTCTGACGGCGCTTGTTCAAACATTCGCTAACCATGTTCAACAGTCAATCTTTCTTCTTTGCTCCCCACGATTCACGTCCAATAGTAAAAATATTATCACCCTTTTCTGATTTAAGCTCGGATGAATCTACTGGAAACATTATATAGATGATACAAATAAATAGAGAGATGTAACCCTCATCACTGATAACAAGGAAGTTGAGCTCTTAAGTTCATTATCTCAGCAAGATCAACTATTTTCTTGTAGCCTGGTCTAAAGGGACAGCAATTTCGCTGGCTGTCATTCTCTCAAGGGTCGTGCATACGGCTCAGATCGATTAATATGGCGAAGACACGGCAGAGAGAGATTTCATAACTTCATCACATTTTCCCTCAGCCCGTAGATCAGGATGCCTCTTGTGAAATAACGTTCATATACATAAGCAGCAGAGATCGTTTCAGTCGCCACCATTCCATAGTTAGTTAAATCAATTGATTACTTTGCACGCGCCACATAACAAAAAAAACTACCCCTCCTTTTAAACTTTACGTATCGATATCCTACATATTTGCATCTTCCTAATGATAATGAAACGATTCTTCTCGATTCATCACTCTGTAGACATGTTTTCATATGCCAGTTAGCTTATTTAAACATACTTCACTTTAAGTGCATGTACAACAATACCTTGCCTAACAATGGGAAATCTTTAAATGGCATATCATATATACTTTCCATACATTCCTTGATATAAAAAGGCAGCAGTAAAACAGAAACAACTGATATTTTATTTATTTTATTAAGAATCGTTCGGACCAACTTTCTGTTGACAAAGTAATCGGGACCTCTTCTTTAATGTCTAATTCGGCCATGATTGCAGTAATTTTCTTTCAATTTTGGGTTCCTTGATTTTCATGCCGCTCAGCAACTCTCAATGATAATAATTCATCATGTTGCTGTCTTGGCTTTGCTGCTGCCACTCATGCTTATTAATATACATTGGTGTATAATAATTCACAAAGGCCTATGTAGCCTTACTTGGGTGTGAAGGTGTCCTAATTTAAAAACAAAAATCATATTTTTTTTAACACAAGAAATTTTATTTTAAATAATGCGATTGTAGTATATATGTTATGGTAGAATGAGGTAAAATATTGTTAAATAAACTAACTGGTTACCTAGATATGAGTAGTTGAATGATGCAACCTTTGAAGGTTCTATATATATGGTGCGCAAATCATTTTTTACCGTTGGATACATTTTGTCTGGCGTCAGTTCTCTCTCCCTCATATCATAGGAGACTAATTGGGGCAGCGTTAAAGAAGTAAACAATGAGATGGCTGAATTTAATCATCCAAAAATTTAGAAAAGGAAAGCAATGCTGCTTGAGATTCACGCCGGAAGCTCCTAAGCAAGTTATAGAACGGTGCCTAGGATCAAGATAGAGTTAGATGACTTTGGCTGTGATTACTAGGCAACGATGGCTCTGATACGTCACTTTAAGGGTTCTGATGCGAAACTAAAACCCTCAACCTGTCTCGGATCCGTTTGATTATTGATAACAATTCTAGCACACCAATGCTGGGATCCAAAGGCAGGGACAATAGCGTGTCAGGGACACGCTTAGGGAAGTTAGTAAATGAGGACCTGCTAATACTCATACTAGATGATAATGGGCGATTTTCGGTTGCATAAGGTGAAAAGCAAACGGAATGTACGAGTTGCGAAGCTGAAGAACAAGCTGAAGCATACCCTCAAGCCTGATATAATATTACTGTATATGTTGGGGGGTTTTTGAGAGATAGACCAACAAGTCTCGTGCACCACCATGGAAGAACCTAGGTCCCGGATTACAAGTTTTGACCCAGTTAAACATCATGAAAAGGCCTGCAGCAGATTAGGAATCAGCCTGGATGGAGGTTGTGGTTCACTCCAACGGTGATTTAATTGATAAAATGAATAGGAAAAATCCTTCAAGTTTTTAAAAGGTAACTTTGGTAAAAATATCTGTATACAGCACGAATATCATTTAAAAATGCAATAAAGATATTTTGCTTATTTGATATCATAATTTTCCAGTAAATAAAATCTAAATGTGATTAAAATGTTTGTAATGGAATATCTCTCATTTGTTTGACATGATGAATTTTAGCTTCTAGCAACGACCGCTCGATGTTCTTGTGTGTATGCCTTCCATCTTGATGATTAACATAGCGGCGTTTAAAAATCTTTTGCTCTCATCCTGATCATTTTCAACGTGTATAAAAGTGTATAAATTATAAAAGGTGTTTTGTTTTATATACTAAACCAACCGAAATCGAGTAAAGATTACGAATTTTTAATGTAAATCACAAGCTATACCTTGTAGTTTTTTATTCCTAAAGTGAAAAATGAAAAATGGGATCATTTAAGTCGGTGATAATCTATCGTCTGTAGTTCGGCCAAGAGATGCGTCTATTAAGAAGTTTTTGCATGAATTGAATAATATTATTTTTTTCTTAGTTTGTATGTACTAATTGGCCAAAGAGGAAATGGTTAGTTCAGAAACAATAAATAGGTATATCGAAGTTTTTGAATTTTAAAAAGAAAATTAAAATAGTTAAGTTCAAAAATTTTATTAAGATTATGATATGGCTGTTTATAGTTTATTTCGCATATTCTAATCTTTTCTCGAACTCCTTATGTTTTTTTTTACATTTATCCCTAGAAAATAAAGATGGATTTGAAAAACAGACCAATTAGTAAATTATTAGGACATAAGAGATGGTTTTTCGTATATTAAATGTTTTTTTTCAAGTTTATGACTAAGAGTTTATTTATAGATCGAAAAATTAGAGCGCAGGTCTGGCTTTTTCGAAATGCGAAGTTTTAATTAATGTTACTTCATATATTCAAATCTTTTATCCAAGTAATTAATAAGAGGTACCAACTTTTCTCACCTCGTACTTCTTACTGACTGAATCTAAGAATGAAAAAAAATATAAATCGTGTTCTTAGAATGAGTTAAAATTAAGGCATGGCGGCTTTTCGTGGTTGTATTTTTAATATACCAAAAAATTTAGATGAAAAAAAAGGTGAGTATTACTTTTCCGGTATATCCCATAATTTTTTTGTTCTTCTTTTATTAAATGACTTAATTTTTCTTTTTTTTTCTTTAGTTTATCTATCTCTAGTTAGACCGAAAATTCTACTTTGGTCTTAGACACTGCTAAGTTGCGGGTTCTTGTCCCTCATCTCTTCTGTCCATCGTGGTTGATGGAGCGTGCAGGTACTCTTTATCGGTACATTCTTATTTCCTGGCTCAATGAGTACTGGATTTATACACTCAATTTATTCATCAATTTGTTCCAAGTTTGTTTCTTTGTGATCCGCTCGGACAAAATTATAAGATCCTGTTTCTATTCGTCCCAGCTCACTCTATTGCAGCCCTTGCTTTTTTGAACCGGTAACTGTATCAGGTTTTGATTTACTTTCATTAATGTAGCCATGTGATCCATACATGTTACGTTGACGGGGGTAATAGAATATTGTATGGCATGTAGTTGCGGCTTAACCTTACGTCTGTTTTTTAGCAGCTCTGCCGGTAATTTACGTAGGGAATATGATTCTTTTTATCAATATTTCGAAATTTTCATTACTTTGATTTTTGACTCGGTAGCCATTCGCTCTGCACCTTGCATTCAGGTCTCGCATGAATATTGTTATGAGCCCCGTGCTGAATATGGCCAGCATATTGCACATAAGAATGTGATTGAGTCTCGGCGGTTGGTCTCCATGGTTATTAATATTGGTTATACCTTTGTTTCAATTCAAACGGCCGAGTAGGCTTCACGTATTTAAGCCACCGTTTTTTTTATAATCTATCTCTTTTATTTACGATGGAAAGGAAATTTTCATTGGTCTTCGATCTGTGTTTACTCTATGTTTATATATTAAAATTATGTGAGGATTGATTTTCCTGAAGATGTTGACAGATTCGTCCATTTGTGTTAATTTTTAGAATTCTGAGTTTTCTTCTCTTTCGGTAAATTATTGTTCACATGGATATTTTGCTTAAGCGGTTTTGTTGTTCTGGTGAGTATTCCGTCTGGGAATGTCTGACTCAAATTTTCCATTTTGACTACAAGAAAATGTCGTGGTTGAGAGAGAGGTAGTATCCCTGGTAAACACTGCTTTTTTCCTGCATGCGCATCTCTAGCATCTCACGCTCATCCTATTTGGGGGTTTTACGTTTGAAGGCCTACTTGCCTATGCTTTACTTTAACCCTTTCATTATGTCAAAAATTTTGAAACTGAGCTCAATTTTCTCAATCTTCTTGGTTAGAGTAGTCCTATATTCTCCTGTATTTTATACCGTTCTTCACAAGTAGGTCCTTTATTGTTGATTTGAACGTCCCTAGTCAGCAAATATTCATGACGCGAGCGTATAAGTTGCACGTCAATACTTCTTGCAATGCGCATTTTGGTAGCGACAGGTGCGGTTTTGGCTCCTTCATTTAATTGACGGTGGTTTTCGCAACTCCTACATAGGTGGCATTTATTTCCTTCTCTTGATGTTATTTTTCTTCGTTTCATATTCTTTCATTGATTTCTTTACGTTTGGGACACGTCATTGCTATAGTTCTGTGAAGAAATGAGTTTTATTTCTCCTCGTTGTTGCTTGGCCTTGCTGCCTTTATCGGTGACTAGCGTTACTGGGTGGGATGCTTAAAAGGAATTCAGACTCTGTTTTTCATATAATGATATGAATTGGAGAAGGCATCTAAATAGTGATAGGAAATTCCTAACAAAAATGCATACTTAATAAGAAGTACGAATTTAATTACTTTGCGGACTAGCTTATCCTCACGCTGTCATAAAGTGAATAGATAAAAAAACATAACCAGGTATGCTAACTAAAAGTCGCGTGCTCTCACTTATTCTTATTTATGACCTTACGACCTTCAAAACTTTCAATAATTCCTGGATTATCCTAGGAAGGACCTTGGCAATTATATCATTTGAAAGGGAATTCAAAACAACATAGGATTCCTAGATTTCGTTAGAATCGGCTGAAAAGTTACAATGTTATTACCAAAACCAAAGAAAAGCAAAACTGGAACTGACTGACATAGTGAGATGTAGATTCGCCCACGACTAAAAATAGTGATATAAGGAGAAAAGGAAAAGATCACTACATCAGAGACATGTAAAATTCTCGTCAAGGTAGTTAATTGTTATCTTTGATCAATGATATTTTATAGATGAGAAACCCGCCTTAACATAACTTGAGGACGAAGCGCGATAGTAAGGATCAATTATAATTCAAACTAATTTCCATCTAGCTACATAACATATAAATTAAGAAGGGGGAGGGGAATGTAGGGAAAATGTTTACTAAATAAAAAGAAGAGAAAAACTTTATGGTAGTCACTAATAACAGACTTCGTAAAATTACATACTCAGGCCACAAGGTTTAATATCAATTTTCCCCAAAATTTATTACAAAGAGTAAGAGTATAAAGAAAAGAAACTGGGCCCTCTGCGCTAAAAATCAGTCTGGAAACCTTCACTGCTTCAACCACGTCGTTTCGCCAAAGCACGGGGATTAAATTGTAAATTTTAAGTCTGCTCTTATTTAAAATAATTTCTTTGAGTATTTTTAACATAAACACTCTAACCAGTCGTAGGATTTGGGATAAGGGACCTTTTTCACTGCAGTCTTTGTCACTTAATACAATAAACCATAGGTAGGCGCAATAACCGATAAATCCAAAATTATAATACAATATTGATTATTGACTATATATAGCGTTCTTTTATAATACAATAGTAAGAATATTTTAATACTGTTTCTTAGTTTCTTACCTGGTGAGGCCCTCCTTCATCTCCTCATAGGTTTTGAGGATCCTACTCCCAGCTTGGACGTACATATTTCTGCCTTCAAGGCACGCGCGGCTCTTCCCTGTGCTAAACTGGAACCAAGAACTGAAATTATCGATTATCGCTAGTTTGAAACCAAAAGTATCGGCGATACCGATTAATCGATAACGCGGAAAAAAATATTGGATAACCCGATATCGTTATCGCGATA
Source organism: Ceratothoa steindachneri (assembly GCA_963969495.1). Taxonomy (NCBI): domain Eukaryota; kingdom Metazoa; phylum Arthropoda; class Malacostraca; order Isopoda; family Cymothoidae; genus Ceratothoa; species Ceratothoa steindachneri. Next base: position 98,326,360 of record OZ018318.1, read on the forward strand.
ACGCCCACCTATGCATATAACTACCAGGTAATGGCTTCGCTACTAAGATTAAAATTTAAAATCTAAAAAAAAGCTGTTATGGTTAAATTTTTATAAAATTTTTTAACTTCGCCAATTATAATAATTTTTAGAAAGGAACTCGCAACTATTTTTCCCCTTTCAAAAAATCACGTTGCTAAAATATAGTTATAGATAAAATAAAAAAGCAGCCTTATTTAAATTTTAATAAATTTTCTAAACTTTACAAATTGTAATTCATTTTCTTTTAAAACATTATAAAGCATTGGATAATCATATTTATTTTTTCTGAACTAAGCTATTTTGTTCTTTCAAACTCTAAAGAAATTCTTCGAAATAACCTTCATAAAAATTTAAAATATACTTAAGTTATAACCAAACTAAGATGAAAAAATTATTTAAATATTTCAAAATATCCCGTTCTTAAATTATAGAGTTATTGATGATTATGATGATTTCTAATTCCTTTATTTATTATTACTCCTGTCCTTTCTTACTCTCATTCGTTTTAACTTTGTATCATACTCAAAATATCAACAAGTACCAAACTCATGAAATTTTCCTGCCAGATTTTGGGGTAATAGAAAAAATAAATAATTTTACTTTCCAAACCAGAATTTCCTTATTAATCGAACTCAATCTATTCTACCCTTACTTAACTTTGATTTTCTTACGTTAACAATCCTGTCACAATAGATTTAACATCAAAAGTTTGTTAATAGTAAACACTACCTCATCAAGAGGGAATTGTGTATAAAATTACCCCTCATTTATCCTCAAACCACTCCCTAACTCATGCAAGCGTACACACCTACAGCAAATTAATCAAATGAATACTACTTTGCAATAAATGGGATTCCAAATAAACATGAAAATTAGAAATAATTATCATGAATATCAGTGCGAGGTTTGAAGAAAAGACACTACAGTCCATCGGTAGGAAAAAATGAACGTTGAAACTTGAGTAAATTATGGACTAGAAACAAATTTTTACATTGTCCGCTCCTTTTAAAAGAGGCAAAGAGGTAAATAGTTATGGATATAACCTAATTGAAAAATATATATGATCAAATAATTACTATTCAACAGGAATAATTTCATTGAGGGCATATCCCTTATTAGTTTATCAAATCCTTAATAATCAAACAGAGTGCATAATTGGTTGGCGAGATTACTTGAATAGGCCGAAAGTATCGTTCAAGGTTAGTTAAGGATGAAACAACAAAAATATAATTTTACTTACAAAGATCAAAATAAGAATAATAATAGGCAAAAGATAATTATTTAAATTAAAAATAGTCTCTTGATAATTATTATGAGGAGGGATTCTCAAATGGAATTAATTGATTAATGTTGCTAGGCTTAGATGAAAAGGGGGAACTTGACAATACTAATAATGGAGGAGGTTTGAGTCTTACGGGTCGGTGACTTTGAGGAAGGTCCTTCTTGCGATAAGGCGAGTTGGGAACTATCCAATAAGGCAAGTGGGGCACGATCCGATTCAGCAAGTGGGGCACAGTCGAATGAGGCAGGTGGGACACGGTCCGAATGAGGAAGGTGGGGCACGATACGAAGCAACCTTCCGATGAAGATAGCCAATCTTCAAAGCTGACGTTCGACGGGAAATGTAGGATTACTCGAAATTCCACTGGGAGAGATTTTCTTCGGTTCGATGAAACGAAGGGAGACTTTTGTGCAAATTCCAAGGCTTGCCGGTCAGAGAAGCTAGCAGTAGACTAGGGTAGAATCACGGCGGAGAAAAGTTGCTGTCTGACGAACGCTCACGGGACTTAAGACTTGAGACGATGAGGACGGCCTTGAAATAAGTGCTGGACTCTTCGAACTAAAGTAGAACTCATTATTTGTATGCCCGATTCTGAGGTGAAAGGGCGAATTTGGAGAAAGGAGTCACAAGCTCCAAACATCTTAATCCGGAGGCAGGGTCAATTCATCATTTAGCAACAAGGGCGAGAAAGAACAGCTCTTCCTTGCTTTGTCACCGGGAGGAGGGGGAGGAGGCTTGGGACGAGTTTGCAGGATTGGGAAATATTTCCCCAAATGCACTCAGGAATCGAAAATTCGTGAATGTTCGAACTGGAGGTGATGTTCCTCATGGTGGGATACACTCGTATGTGGTCTCCAATAACTTGGGGGGGGGGGGGTCAGAGGTTGTTCTTTTACAGTTTATTAAGTAGAAATTTTTAGCCATACCTCAATTCTCATAATTAGAAATTAAGTTAGAATCTTGTGAGTAATACTGTACATTTCTATTACCAAAACACAATATTTAAAGACCTTTGTAAAAGTGTTTCTATTTAAATATTGGAAAAACAAAATGCTCAAGATTATGTTTTTTAAAGTTCTTCACAAGAAAGATGGATTATCGTGACAAATCTTCAAAAATCTTTACCCTCTTTTTACAGATTTGCATAATCAGATTTCTCAGGAAATCAGCCTATATCTTTCCTTAATTCTTCATTTGCTGATCTATGACTATCATATTTTCCTTCTAACGCTATACCGTAGTTTCACTACTAAATATTAACGACGAAACCAACATACATGTATATTGTATCACACAACTCTTTTTCACATTCCACCCTCGAATTTATAACATTAACTAAGGTTCCGGATATCTCTGAAGATATTCATACCATTCTAAACATTGCAATCGCGTTCTGAATTATATCTATTATTATAATTGTGAATTTACCTGAGATACTTAATAAAAGCTGCACTTATCAGAATCCCGCTGTAGATTATTTTATGAGTCCTAGCTTCAACTTCAAAGCCAAACAGCATCAACCTTAACCTATGTTCCTTTACCTTTTGCTTAACTTTGCTTTCACACATTATCTGAACAACACCCACCTCTAACCATCTCATTTAAGTCTCACGCCTTTCTCATCCCCTTAAGCTTTTCTAAGGATTCAATCCAAAGGATATTAAACAACCATGGCAAAAATCAGTCCTGCTTTAATAAAACCACTTACACCGGCCATTTTCCAGCAGAAGGCATTGCTTGCCTCAACTATCTTTTTTCGCACCGTCTAACAGTTTAGCACATACACATACCATACTTAGTACCTAGCATAATGCTTCCCTATCGAGAGGAGCATACACTTGCTCTAAATTTATATACACCTTAATTCCATTATCCATTGTTATCTTAGGGAGCTGCATCAACGAAATACTTGATTCACAAAGCCCACAGCGGGTCTAAATCGCACTGTTTTCGGCTCTAATTCCCTTTGGTAAACTTCTTTTGAGCTCAATCAAAATTCGTCTATATGATGCAAAAATGGCCAACACTACTTATTTTAGAATTAGATTTCACTCTTTATTATATTACAAAGAGGTTATCACAGCACTGTTGTTATTGAAGAACCTAATCGGATTGTGCCCTACCTGCCTCATCGGATCGTGCTCTACCTGCCTCATCGGATCGTGCCCCACTTGCCTCATCGGATCGTTCTCCACTCGCTTTAGATCAAGTTCCCCCTTTTTATTTGAGCCCAGTTACATTACTTAATTAATTCCATTTGAGAATCCCTCCTCATAATAATTATCAAGAGACTCTTTTAATTTAAATAATTCCCTTTTGCCTATTATTATTCTTATTTTAACCTTTTTCAATGAAATTATATTTTTGTTGTTTCATCTTTAGCTAACCTTGAATGATACTCTCGGCCTATTCAAGTAAACCTCGCCAACCAATTATGCACTCTGTTTGATTATTAAGGATTTGAAACCCAACGCCTCAAGTTTGACCACCTAGTCCAGTGTTTCTCAACTCGTTTCAGGCCATGGCCCACCAGCTCAATTAAAAGAATATTGTGAACCATTCCATATTTGAGTAAGTATAAATTAAGCATACAAAACAAGCATTTTGGCTTCAAATATATTTCTTCAAACAGAATTTCGAATAATTATATAAAATAATTAGCAGATAACATTTTAATCTGAAATATACTTCGATAAAAAATAATATCTTGAAATTACATGAATGTATATGTATCATTTTGCCATGAAATTTATGTAAAAAAAAATGAAACAATGTAAGATTGTAAGAATAAACAACGAATATTTTTTTATTTCCAATTCGATTAACTCATTTTTCCTTGCAACCAGACTTTTGGATTCTCTTCTCACTGACAAGCTTTTCAATGTTAGGAGTGGTGCTTGATAGCGCACAACGAATATCACTTTCCACTGCAAGCCGATTCCTCTGTCTCGACATGTAGGTTAATGCAAATGGTAAAAGACATTTCACTGCATGTGATGACAAATTGGGTAACTACCAAACATAGTGGCCCAAAATCTTTCCATGGTAGACTGCTGGTACACATCTTGAGACGCCAAATCATTCTTCAGCTCCAGGAATTCCTCCGAAAGATCCTCTGGAATGTTTCGAACATTTGCTGTGAATGGATTCCTGATGAAGGATAACTCATCCGTTGTCATGTTCACTTCCGGAAAGTATCGCTGAAATTCATCCCGCAGCTTTCGTAAATGCTCGAGAATTTGCATCTAAATGCCTTTCTTTTCTCCGAGCATGGCATCCAAACATGGAAACTGAACCAAATTGTTACCTTCGACTCGTGTGATCCAGAGTTTTAACTTCTCAAGAAAAGCCTTGATGTGCATTGGTGAGTGAACAGATTTGCACATTTCCCTTGCAGTTGAAGATTCAGTTTGTTCAAGATTCCAAAAATATCAGTGAGGTATGCAAGATCTAATTCTGACTGTGTTAGCATAATTCCTAAAAGTTGTTCCCCTTGAGACTGGAGAAATAAATTCAACTCTTCTCTCAGTTCAAATATACTGTTGAACACGTTTCCTGCTGACAACCACCGTACAGAAGTGTAGAACAGCAACACATCAAAGTCGGAACCCATGTCCTGACATAATTTTCTGAACAGCCTGGTGTTCACTGCTGACGATTTGATATAATTAACCACCTTCACCAGTGCTTTGAAAACGATTTTCAGGTGATCAGGTAATGTTTTTGATGCAAATGCCTATCTGTGAATGAAGCAGTGAACGACAGTTGCCAATGGAGCACGCTGTTTCACCAATGCTTGGAATCCTGATCTTGAGCCTAGCATCGCAAGTGCACCATCAGTGGTAACACCCACTAAATTTCTCCAATCCAGACCGTTTGCTTCAAAGAAACTGTTGACAATTTCTACGACATCTTGAGCCCGCGTGGTGGTGTAAAGAGTCTTAAAAAAAATTTCTTCTTTGAAGTCTTCTTCAACCATATATCGCGCAAACACTATTATCTGAGAGCAGAGCGAGACATCAGTTGATTTATCCAACTGTATTGCAAACAGTGGAGATTTCTTTATTTAATCCACAACTTGTTCACTGATGTTTTGTGATATTTCATTTATCCTTCTCCATACAGTGTCATTAGATACAAATATATCATTTAGCTTCCGTGCTGCGTCCTCGCCAACAACAAGCCTCACCATTTCTTTTGCACAGGGTAGCACAAGCTGCTCAACAATTGTATGAGGCTTCTGGGCCTGTGCGACTTTGTATGCAACAATGTAGGAAGCATGCACTGCATTGGTGTTTTTTTCATGGAATTTACCTGATGCGTCAAGGCGCTGCCGCTTGAGAGATGATAATTTCTGTTCGAAATCATTTTTATTCTTTTGCAACAAATTGGGATGACACTTTTCGAGATGGAGCTTAAGCTTAGCTGGCTTTATTGACTCATTCTCTAAGACTTTGTAACAAATAACACACTGTGGTAACTCCAAGTCATCTTTTTCTTGACAAATGAAGCCAAATTCAATGTAGTTCTCTGAATACTTGCGCTTAACAATCCTTCTTACCATTGTTATTTCTTTAGATCTGTGGGCAGAGCAACGAAATATATCATTTATAAGTTGAGTGTGTTCAAAAAAATGATAAAAAGTAAATCGTAGTAATACACGCAAATAACGCACCATGTGTCATAAACAGCATAAACTATAAAACACATGAAGAGTGCAGCTGCCAATCAAGGAATGAAAATATTATCGAATAAATATAATTTTTACTCAATATAGTGGAAGTCCCATGGACCACCCAGAAAGTCATGAAGGACCACTAGTGGTCCATGGACCACCAGTTGAGAACCACTTTCCTAGTCGGTCGTTAATATCTGCGAACAGTCCTTCAACAGTTCGCGTGGCACTAGGTGATTAGGTCACGCACCCCCCACATAATATAGGAGTAGTGTATGTTATAGATTTGTGTTCAACGACATAAACATACATAGACTAATTTCAATTGTACAAAATACATATTTTATGTTATTTCGCCGTTCTACTTTGCTCTAAAGGTCCATTATTATGAAAGTTTTCATTTGAAATTACTCTCATAAAAAGGTACATTTAATCCAAATTGGGGTATATAAGACCTTCTTCAGCTTTATAATTCCCTAAACGATTCAACGATAGAAATCATGTGTCTTATGCTAAATTTTGGCAAAAGACGATAATGGTAATATGACCTCGTCTTGTAGGTATATACTCGTAATGGTTTAGGCGCGATAACAAGTCACGTTTTATTTTCAGGGGTAGAGGAACAGAATTAAAATTCGAACGGGGTTTAAAGATAGGTAATTTTGATAGATTTTATACAGGAAGAATTTCTTTGTTTTAAATCGGGGAATTAGACCAGAGAATCACAGATGCAACGAGTTTAAATACTGACGCCGCTGCACTGCTTTCTCCCTGGATGGGTGTGACTCATAATAGCACTTTATAGTATTATGCAATGGTTCACGTTAGTGAGAGTGTACGTTGGGTTTATAGTCTTTGCTACTGTATGTTAGTGCTTGATTGTTTTTTTAGAGATTTCTGCAATTCTTTGATTAATGCTGAATATTATTATAATTTTAATGTTCTGTATTTTTTATACATTAATAAAAGTTCTTAAAACATAAATGACAAAATAAATTATCTGTCCGATATTGAATAAAATTTATGCAGTCTCAACCGCCCATTGCTATCAAAACGCAACACGAAACAATATAAATTATTTAGCGCCCTTAGAATGAATTTACATATATATATATATATATATATATATATATATATATATATATATATATATATATATATATATATATATATATATATATATATATATATATATATATATATATATATATATATATATATATATATATATATATATATATATATATATATATATATATATATATATATATATATATAGGGAAGTGATACACAGAAAAAAGAGAGAAGAGATCCTACTGGAGGCGACCCCAAGAAAAATCAAAGAGAAAAAAAACATTTCCCGACAAGACAAGTAACCTCAGACCTCTAGTCATCTAGACCAGTGTTCTTCCGACTGAAATAACGAGGCACGTAAACTATGACAACGCATTTCATCAATTTACCTTTTTCGTTCGCACCTCCAAAGACCACCGCTCAAATGAAGTTGTGCCTTTAAGGATGGGGAAGATCCCGTTGTAAAAGCCCGACATCCCTTCTTTGAGCGACCGAAAGCTATCGGACGGTGGGGTTGGCCCGCAAACTAGCACGCATCCACCCCTAAGCTTAGACACTTGATAAGACTGTGTGGATAAGTAATGCACAGAGACAAGAGAGAAGAGATCTTATTGGAGGTCACTCCAAGAGAAAAAAAAACATTTGAGCGTGTCATGGTTTACGTGTCACATTATCTCGGTCTGTAGAACACTAGAACACTGGTCTAGATAACCAGAGGTCTGAGGTTTGAGTCCTTGTCAGACAATGACTTTTTTTCTCTTTGATTCTTTTCGGGGTCATCTCCAGTAGGATCTTTTCCCTCTTGTTTCTGTGTATCACTTTTCCACACATACTGTTATCAAGCGTCTAACCCTAGGGGTGGATGCGTGCTAGTTTGCACGCCAACTATACCAGCTGATAGCTTTCGGTCGCTCAAAGAAGGGATGTCGTACTTTTACAACTGTATATATATATATATATATATATATATATATATATATATATATATATATATATATATATATATATGTGCAGATTTTTGTTAAAGATCATAGTAAATTTTTCCTTTATTAATTTTCTTTGGAACCCTTATATTTTCCTTATTATTTTCCTGAGTTTATTTTGTAGATGGTAAACAACTTCCCCTACAATGTCTCTTCCTAACCTTGATCTTAACATTTTAAGAAATATGCTACGTTCATGTACATCAGAGGCTTCGTTTAGGACACCGGACGGAAATCTGTACAGACAAGTCTACGCAGTAGCTATGGGATCGCCAGTTTGGGGCCAAATTTTGACCAACTACTATATGGCTCAACCTGAAGAAAGCATATTAGAAAACATCGAAAATAGGCCAAACATATACTGCCGATACCTAGACGACATCTAAATCAAAATCAAAAATGGAGACCATTTTAAGAACATCAAAGAGCAATTTGAGGAGAATCCGTGTTAAAATTCACTTATGAATTGAGCATGGTCAATAAATTACCTTTTTGGTACGTGGAGGTACAAAACATCAACGGTAATTACGTCACAAAAGTATACAAAAAAGTTACAGACATTGGAAGATGCCTCAACGCGGGTAGTGCATGTCTTGAAAGGTACAAAAAAGGTGTAATCGGCTAATACATCCGCCGAGCATACAAATGCTGCTCCACGTGGGAAATGTTCCATCAAGATATCTCCCGCATAAAACAAACCCTCGTGAACAACAGTTTCCCGAACAGCATGATTGAGAAACAACTCCAATCATTTTTAAGAAGGCAATTAACAGACACGGATGAAATGGAAAGTAACCAGGAAGCAGTAAATAATATCAAACTGTACTATAGAAATCAGATGTCATCGGCCTACAAAATACACGAAAAAAACATCAAGTCGATTCTTAATCGTAACATCAAAGTTGAGAAGCAAACGGGCAAGATTCAAATGATTATATATTATAAAACGACAAAAGTTAACAATCTCATTATGAAAAACAACATCTGCCAAAGCTCCTCGATCCTGAAGTCTACGAACATAGTTTACGAGTTTACCTGCCCGAATGAAGACTGTAAGCTTCAAAACAACTCAATATATGTTAGTATGTCTACCACCACACTTTTGAGGCGTTTGACAATGCATCATATGGAGAGCGTGCATAACATCAACTTAACTAGGGACATATTGGTTAATAACACAACAATCAAAAGAAAGGAGGGAAATAAAGCTAGACTAAACACCTTAGAAGCCATCTTAATTAAAAAGAAAGGCCAGCCATCAACATCTTTTACTACAGGCTGGAATCGAACTTTAAATTTGTTTTAAAATTCGGCTTACACAGGAGTGGCCCGTTCCCTTGACATAACGTTTACGCGAGGAAAAATAAATATCCCCTAAAATCCGTTTTCTTTTCATTCTGACTCCACCATTCTTCAACGAGAAAGGAGGAAAGACACTCTAAAGATGATCGCATAGATCGAAAGCTCAGCAATTAAAGTCAAGTTTTGTTTTACCAAACACATTTCATTTAGAAAAGAGATTCTCGTAGGAGAAATTGTTTACCATCTCAAGATGAACTAAAAAAGCTAATAAAAAAAATAGAAATTTTCCAAAGAAAATTAGTAAAGGCGAAATATACTATAGTCTTCAACAAAATCTGCATACAAGAAGGTCTGCTACCCATTTACACTAATATATATATATATATATATATATATATATATATATATATATATATATATATATATATATATATAAAGGGATGATAAATTTTAAATGCATTATTAAAATCTACCGCTGGGGATGCATTTTAACATTTTTAGAGAACGCCCTCAACTCAAGGAGACTGCCGGGAATCCTGCGCAGGGTTTCAAAAGCATAAAAATATTTAGATTCATTTCATTTATTCTGACGAAACGTCTTATGGCCATACTTGGTCATCTTCAGGGATACATTGGAATTAAAGTGGTGGAGAGGGAGAGAAGAAGTAGAAGAAATATTTGAAACATTAAACGTCGAAATATTGAAGGAGGCATGAAATTTGCCCCAGGTGTTCTATTACCTTACAGTCTAACGCCAGATGTAAACGACGATGTTTAATAGTTTATTTTTATATTCCATATCTCTTTACCCCTTTCTCTCATCCACTATGTCTGGCCAATGAATAAAAATTGAGAGCTATAAATCAACCCAAACAAATCGAAAGAGGTGGAAGGCTTGTTGAAAAATGCTAAGGCTCAAGCTAATCGCTGGCAGTTTATTTTAGAATTTCAGTTTTAATTTTTATAGTATTATAAAAGTACTCCCTGACGGCAAGCGATTATTCCATATTACTATAGTTTATTGGTTTTATTTCTCGCCTTAGGAGTTTAAACCTTTTATATGTTAATATTTAATTTGTTGTTACCGTTGGCTATTGGGTGGCTAGAGAGGGTTATCAAATTTAATAATCTATTTCAAGTTTTTTAACATTTTGGGGGGGTGATATTATTTTTTTTCTCTTTGCCCTGAATTTGCCTCCTCTTCCCCCTGATTTGCCTTGTTACAGAGCTTGGGAATTTGGAGTAAGGAATTCTTTCTTCTGAGCTATTTAGTTGACCAGATCATCTATAGTATCCTCCTTGGATTTCTACATAGGTTTCTTCATATGCTTTTCTATTATTCTATTTATTGGCTCTATTCATAGTTGTATTTATAGATACTTTTGTTTGCAAATTTTTAGCTCGTCATGTATTCGTTATGATGTAGATGAATCTGTTTTACATCCTTTGTTTTTTCAAAAGATTATATCTCTAGATAATACCACATTTGACTCTGTTAACTTTATGTGTTACATGTTACTGGTAACCTGAGGTCGTGGTTAGTAAGCACAGCACTTTAGCCTTGGTATTATATCTATATCTTTGACGGTCTACATAGACGTTTGCAAATAGTTACCTAAACATTGGTATCATTTTAGGAAAAAAATTACTTATCATCATCCATTTGTTTCATATTCGTTATTTTTCTTTATTTACTCTATCAAGATGCTGGCTCGAATTTATTCATTCCTGTACTGTGATCTTGTTATTTATGTGAAGTCATCGGCTGGATGTGGCGGAAATCTTACTTGTATAGCATAAAATTTCCTCATTGGTAATTACTTCTATTTATAAACGCATATTGCCTCATTACAAAATCACAAAGTATTCTTTAATATATATCCGTTCTTAAATATAGAATATTATATTGCATACGCTTTTCATACATCCAAGCAAACAATATCTACGATCACTTTTTTGCTTTAATTTCTCTATTTTGATCGATTATTATGATTGCGAGTTTCGTATCCGTAATTCTGATTGACGCAAATCCAAAGGGACAGTTGCTTAATCTGATCATTTCTAAGTAGTCGATTCGTCTTAGCTTTATTATTTTTTTCAAATTTAAGCTTTCTTAATGAAGTGAAGCAATAAGGTGGGGCGATAAATTACTTCGAGTAGGTAGGATTCCAGGTTTTGTAGACATAATCTTCTTGGCAACTGTTAGTTCATCTGGAAGGTAGCTTTGAGTTAAGTACGCATTAAAAACTTTTGTTAATCCTTCTATTTTATTCTCTTTGGCTTTTATATAGTTATTTATTGTTGCCCTGGTGCTCTTTGTTGAAAATTTTAGATGTTATCTTCTAATTCTTCCTTCGTTATTATTGCATTAATACTCTCGTTGACATTCTTCTCTTTTAAAACTTGTAGTGGTGGGTATATATAGTTTATTTTTTAATATCTATGTTAAGTGAACAAATTTGAAATTCAAAATCTATATCAAATATTCTTTTTTCTCTAAGGTAAAGTTAAATATTTATTTATGGTGGGTATATATAGTTTATTTTTCAATATCTATGTTAAGTGAACCAATTTGAAATTCAAAATCTATATCAAATATTCTTTTTTCTCTAAGGTAAAGTTAAATATTTATTTATAATGTTTTTTTAAATAATTTTTCTATCTCCTCTTCATTTGTTAAGATAATTTCTTTTATCTGGGTTTTTGCCTTTACGGGTTTTATTCCATTCGGCGGACCTTTTTGCTGAACTATTTTGGTGATGTTACATTGCAATTTTCTAGTTAGCTTTGTTATTTTTCTTTTTCTTTGTATCAGAAAAATCTCTTCTTTTTTTTCGTAAGGTAAAAACTCCGGTTGTTTTTAGATTTTTATTTCATATTCTGCACTGAGTGCTTCTTAATTTCCTTCCTCAGTGTATTTGGCATATAGGGCCGCGAAAATTCTTTTGTATTTTTCTTATTCGGTTTTGTTGTGCGCCTTTCCTTTCTTTTGCAGGGATCTGGCTTGGCTGTTAATTAATTTGAAGTAATGTAAATCTTTGTTTGCTGAATGGAACATCTATTATCACCAGATGGTACATCTCTGAAAAGATTTCACATCTAGTACACCTGAGTCTCTCAGACCCACCACTAAAAAAAAATTGTTTGAATAAAAAAGTTAAAGTAAAGACTGTTGTCATGGTTTTAAATAATAATTTAGCCCTTTCTTAATAAGGCTTTGATTAAAACGTAAGACTGGGTTCAGGAGACCCAGGTATACCTATTACAGGTTAAAATATAATAGCCAGATATCTAATTCCGTTGCTGAGATAATTTTGTGCTACATGTTGTATCGTAATTTGCTCTAGGGTGATCTAGGTTTTAATTACTTCATCTGCCAGTGGAAATTTTGTGGGCTTGTCAGGGATAAACCAGCTACCCCATCTTCACTTCTTACGACGGGATGAAATAAAAAAGACTTTCATTTTATTGTCAGTTTAGCGACCGGAAATCCCCTTCTGTTGTGCTTATGTTATATTATGTAACACAAATTTTGTTTCTGCCAGTAAATGTTATTTTCTAACTGCTTTTATTGCAAAACAATAGAAAGATAGTCATTTTTCGTTTTAAACTTTGCTTTTATGGTCTCTATGATGAAATATTTACTAAATATAAGCAAATTTTATAGTTTTTTTTCGTTTTCATCAACTGTATGGCTGAAAACAACATAAAAAACAAGTTAAATTTATACAATTTTAATGAAATTTGAGAAGTGAACAGTTTGCCACGATTTCCGTTTGTAAATTACAAGCCCCCATATGTAGTTTCCATCATGTTTTTATTGTATACTCCTTGGTATGTAAATATTTTCAAAGTTCAGTATATCTTGATGGAAGCGGTCTCCTTGCACTTCTGATTATTCTTCCATATGCTTCTTGAGCGCGTCAAGAGAGTGATTAGGGGTATGCACTTCCATGGACATCCTGCAGCCCAATTGGCTTTAGCTTTTCACTAAGTTCCCAACCAGTTCCAAATAATTGTCATCATTTTGAGTTACACGAAAACCCTAATACACTAAAAATAAGGTCTTTTACTCTTCTCTTTCCTCTTTCCTATGCTTTACAGGGACATCTGAATACTAGGATTTTCCTAAATTGTAGTGCAACAAAGAAACTAGATTTCAATTTTGCCTCAGACGTTTTGAGAAAGAAATTTTGAAAGTACTTAAGGGCAGCAGTCTCTTTCTTAATAGCTCAAGCAAACTGCTTCATGAGTTTTAGTTTTGAATATAATGGAGGGAATAATGCCTTTTTGAGGCCTATTAATTTTCCATGCTTGACAGTTTGCTACCCAACAGAGAACTCAGCTCTCTGTCGCCAGTACTTTTTGTATTAATGTACTGTGTTATCCATACTGTCCCAGATACATAGATGACGGATACTTGGTAAAACTCATTAGAGACCCATCAAAAGTGCTATAATTTTGAAGTCTCTAATCCTTCTCAGCCTTCACATTAACTTCCATACAGCTCTCCACACACGTGAGCTGCAAGCACCCTGACTTAAGACAACCAAAAATAATTCTAACCTAATGTTGATAAAAAATATTAATCGTGAACATGTTTGCAAAGACACTCGTTCTATGAGTAACCCAGCAACAAGTCTACAGGCAAGGTATCAATCAGACTAATGCCAACTTTGCTCTCCAAAATTTTATACTACCAGCCATAGCTTTAAATAATGCCACAAAAGGCAGATCCAGTCAACGATAACAGAGCAGCTTCACGTTTTCTAGTCAGTAAGTAGAATAAGCACTAGCACGTTAGTGAAGACGTCTCACGCACTAACAATGCTTGGAAGGCAAGCATAATCATCTCCAACCAAGCAATACATCCTGTGATCCCAACATAAGGGCCTTTCTTGATTTGTAGAAAAAGGAGCAACGACTCGACAACGTATTCATAAACAAATTCTTGTAATGCATCCACCCAGAACAAAGAAGAAAAAATATTAAGATTTGTCGAGCAGAATGGCAATTTTTGTAGAGCAGCATGAAGCCCGCAAAGTGGTAGATTATTCACGAGGAGTTGCGCATAATTTTAAGAAAACTAGTTTAGAATTTTACAGGTCAAGAGAGAGTTATAGGTCTCTGGTGAAAGGATAGCTCTGGTATTGTATTTGTATCACAATCAGTGGCATTCTATCCTTTGTGGCATGGGGTAGTTGCGCCACTACGGTAAGTCAAAATCGGATTATCTGAATCGGGATTGTAATTTCAGAGTTGGGAGTTTTTGTCAAGTTAGGTTAGTTTACATCTTTTTTTAAAGAGTCTATTTTAATACGCGGCTAACATTTTGACACTATGCTTGCAATGTAGCGTAGGTGTTTGTTAATGCATGTATCGGGATGGATGCATTCACTATGTATATATCAGGATATTCTCTTTCTCTTTTGGCTCCTTTGAAGGTAGACGGTTTGTTCCTCCCATTGCAGGATATCTTTTTACTGGACTCAGCATCTGTAAGCAATAGAAAATAATCGCTCGAGGATTGTACGAGTCCATGGAGGATGGCCTCCTCGACCAGTTTTTCTGGGGTGTCATCTGAGTAGTCCCAGTTGAATAGTCCGGTCTTTAGACAATCGATAATTAATTCTGATCCCACCTCGTCAGGAAAGCGGCTCTATTCAGCAGCATATACTTTCATGTTTAGTATCCTCGAGTAGTACCTGTACTTTGAGGACCTAGCCGTACGACGCGAATGTGAGGGCTTTGAGAAGCGAGGCGAATGGTGCACCTTTTAGGCCTCACCGCCGGAGTTTCCATCCGCACCACACGTGATTCAGTGCATGCTGTTTTGCCTATAGTTTTGGGTGCGTTGGTATTTTCCCTCACTGCCAAAGCCTGGACTCGAGGATCACGAGAAAGAGATAGAGCTTATTGTTAGCTCTTTTTGCTCTGGGGTTGGATATCAATATATAGAATCTCATCGGTGGTAGAGTTTACATGAAACTGCATTTCCTCCATGCATTTTTCATGAGCAAGGTGTTCATTTCCTTGGCAAAAGTACCAGACCAGGTCAGGTTAGCGATGTGTGCATAATATATGCAACACTTTATTTTGGTGGACTTTTTATTCTCGATTTGCAAGAAAGTGGGCTTAGAGGTCATACTACTCTCTACGACTGCTGCTTTGGAAACGTTGCATAGTTGTCGTTAAATTTTTCTCCTGCTCCTTTTTCTCTTCTCTTATGTCAGAAAAATCATGTCTTTTTTTACCGGACAGCTCATCGACATTGTCTTGTGTTGGCCACCACAATTAATACGCGTTTGGAAGTCACTTTCACATTCACGCCAGACGTGATCCTTTAGAGAGCAAACAGAATAGACACTAGTATTGGAAGTGGGGCATATAACAGCTGTGTGTTGGTGGTATCTGTGGCACCTAAAGCCCAATTATAGGTCAATTAACTCCTCACGTTCGATCTGCTTGGAGTAAACACGTAAATTAAAGAGGAGGAGGCCATTTCCTTTGCTTTCATGGCTATTGTTGTCTCCGTGAAGACCAGTCTCAAGACGAGGGTGTCGCCTTTGAATTTGATAACTTAGACTACTTTCGCCAACGAGTGATTCCTGGGAATCTCATCTGTAATCTCTTTGGTCGTGTGGCCTCCAGCCCAAGGCTCTAAAACAATGGCAGATCTTGCTCCTGTGGGAGCGTAAGTGAGGCGGTGTCTGGATTTGTAGATTAATAAATTGATTATTTGTGCGGCACGCGTTGAGGCTAGGACTTATTTGTCATCCTCCCTCACACAGATCACTCAGTATCCATTAAATATGTTGATTAAAAAAGAAAGAGAACAATGTCTAGCTCACCGTATATTTTCTCAAAGACCTTAATCCTGCCCGGTTTTCTCAGATTAGTTAAGGCATTCAGGACAATGTCCCGGTTCTCCTTCATTTCACTTGAGGGTGGAATTTGGGAGGGAGGTTGGAAAGACCCAAGGTGTAGAGGTGTGTTTGTGTGGGTTAATGTATGTATTAAGGAACCGTTGTTGGAAAGGAAATAGTGTATGTGATAAAAAAAGTGTGAAATGTCCAAAAAAACAACAAAAGCGTTAGTCACTACGTCACATTTAAGTCGGGCCGCGCAGAGAAGTCGGCGATTCTCGTACTATCTCTCTTTTTTCCCTTCACCAGCCTTCATCAAGGCTAGTTAAGGCAAAAATATCCCTCACGAGCGCACAACTTGTGAGTCTCACATGATCACAATATCATACAAATAATCCGAAATTTTTGAAAGCACTTTATCACGTAGCGAAAAGCAGAACAAAATCTTATCCAAATGACAAGAAGGCTTTAAATAATTCCCTTCTGCTGAATCTACCCGATATTCCAAAGGTCCTGTTACACTAGATAGGAAACTTTCTACAAAGGATAAAATGATAGTTTGGATGAAGTTAGACACGTTTTTATTGTTTTAATATAAAAATATATTTTTAACCCTGGTAAGGTTAAGTGCTGTAGGCTCAATATTAACAAATCTGGAAAGCAAAGAATAAAAGAGAAAATCGTGTTAGTCTAAAAAAACCAGCCGTAAATTCAAATTTGTTTTAGGAGTACTAAATATTTATGAATCTAAATGAAATTTGGTTTGAATCATCTACAATCATCTACAAACATGCTAAAACCCCCTCAAATAATTTTGAATTATTTAAATTAGTGAAAAATTCATTTTAATGAGTACAGCCGTAAAAAACGTAAATAAAAGGCTATAAATCATCTAATAGGCAAATAATATTATTAAAATTAAGCAAGATTATAGCTATAACCATAATAGATAGGAAAATAATAAGTTTGCGACACTTACTAGGTTGTGTGGCATGTATGGTACAAGCATATGAGTTTGGCCGGGCAGGTGGTTTTGTGGCACCCGACGCACAACACCCGGGTCCTGAATGTTGACGAACTAGAGCATATGTGGAATCGCTGGCGCTTTTCTTCTTCGGGGGAAGGTTTGTCTGGTGGTTGAGGCCCTTCAATTGCCCCAAAGACAGTCTCAATAAGGCCCGAAAGCTCCCGTGGCAGGAAATTTTGCTGCTGGTGAAGTTTTTTGTAGTCCCATGGACGATAAAGCTCCATTGCAAGTTCAAGGCCAAACTGCCTCCGTATCACAGAAAGGTTTTGTGGCCTATGCTGATATACAATGTAGGAGTTCTTCAACACTAAATCCGCATTTCCAAAGAACGTGCAGATAGGCCATCTTCTCGTTTTCAGCTGACAGACATAGCAGCACACAACTGGTCAAAGGTGTTAACACCACCTTTAGTTGAATTGTAAAACATCTGCACCTGGGTATTCTTGTGTTCGACGACCCTGGGCTGGAGTGCACAGTGGAAAGCATTTGAATCCTTACGAGGCATTGACTCGCTTACACCGCAATGTCACTTTGGCCTCATAGTTGAAGGCTGCAACGGCTTCTGCAATTCCCATATTGAAATAGAGCATCTCCTTGCGGTAAGGATGGCTTGGGGCGAATGGTGACAACGAAATGGGTAATTGACTGCTATAGTTTTCTGAAAAGGGGCAAGGACCTGAACCAGTTGTCCTTTGTCACTATACGTCTGTGACAGTGATATGGCCTGGTAAGCTTGTTACAAGGTAGTTTCCCAGTGAGCTCATCTCCTGGCCAACAGTGGTGCCCTTCCGGAGATATGGCATCACATGGCGCATAGAATGCGTGTCCGCATGGTATACTATAACGAGCTTTATGCCATACTTCAAAGAGAATAAAAAAAAAACATGATTAATCATAAAAATTATAAACTCACAATTCATTGAAAACAATGATAGAACTTATAGAAATAATATTAAAATATTAAATATATGAAATAAAATAGGCAGACAGGAAGACAAAACGAAACTAATATGCCCCCAATCACTCACTTGGTAAATATATATATATATATATATATATATATATATATATATATATATATATATGAAAAGAAACAACTTGCACAAGAGTCAAAATTATGATGCAGGTAGCTTATTAACCCCCCCACTTCTTTCTATTTAAGACATTTTCTGTCCTGACCTATGTTATTCCATGAAGAGGTCTTCTAGAATAAGGACCTAAGCGCTCAGAATCGTTTTTCCTTTTTCCTTGTTTGTGTTATTTATTATATATATATGCTTAAAAAGAAACATACATACATTGCTGTTGTATTGGGATAAACATGTGGAACATGCATTGTCCCTTGAAGGCGAGGAGCTGTTCATCAACAGTCATGTGAGGCCCCGAGTGGTAATAGCTGATGCAGTGGCGAATCACAGTGTCTCAAAGAATACGAACATGGTCAATTCAATCCGCTTTTAATCAATGTCTTCTTTTGGTACTGCCATCAAACCAAAGGCACCTCCTCACTCCACTCATGATTAGGATGCCAAGTAAGGCCTTGAGTTCCATAAGGTCAAGGCCCAAGAACGTATCCTTAGATGGGGTCTTGAACTTTTCTCGTAGAGCATGCACCTTACCATTTGTGTGAAGGCACACTTCAGCCAACATTGAGTGGTCAATATCAAGAACACTTCTCCAGTAGTCTTGCCATCTTCGGCAATCACTCTGGGAGTGCTCTTCCCGATACTCGATAACTGTGGGTTTGGGCACCTGCGCCACACTGTCTTGTTCTTGGCTCTCAATTACTCGATATCAAGTTTCTTGATCGGTGAGCCTTCTTCAGGATGCAGCTGCCCTTTTCTTTTTTTTTCTACTCCGTACCACGGAAGGACTGAGAGCCATTGTACTTGAAGCCATCGACGTGGAAGGCAGTGACACTGAAAAAATCGCAGGGGGCTCGTCGAGGGTGAGAGGGACGATTGGAAGAGGGTTTTCTTCCAATCGTGGCCTGTAGGCCTCCTCCTCTCCGCACCTCCCGGTGTTTTACAGGTCGTCCTGGATGGCATCCACTTCGATAGTGAATTCTGTTAGCTCATTTAAGTCACTGCCAGAGTCTCCTTCATCAAGCAACCGAAGTTGGATCTGTAGCTTGGTCTGTTGCTGCTTCAAACCCTGAGGCGACGTAATAAAATCTTGAAATCGAGAAAATAAATTAGAATAATGGGCAAAAAGGCACAACTGGCCTTTTGAAATATTTTCGGTAACAAAAATATCTTAATCAAAAACGTAACAGTTTTGCAATTGCAATAAGCAATGCTTAACAGGTAACGCAGCAATGAAAAACACGGTGTAGACTAAATGCTACCGAATAAATTATGAGCCTCAGGCCACCCATCCCGGTAGTTTACTACGCTACCACGTTAGCTTATGAGGGATAAATTGAAATATTAATCAATAGAGCCGCCCTCGGTGGCGAACGCGTGCTTCAGGAGAGATTTCAAGGTTCACACATGTTGAGGCCGAATTCCTTCCTCATGGTGACGCATATTTGTTGAAGGATTACTTCAGCTTGTCGGCAATGGTAAGGAGGACCTAGCAGACCTTGCTCTTGAAATGTTCTTACACACTGTAGCCGAGGGGACTGCGACTGCGGCGGCCAAAGTTCGTTAGACCAAAAGTTCATGTTCGACCCCAGCCACTCTTGAACTATCTTGACCGTATGAGCCGAGACAGCGTCTTGCTGAAAGACTTGTCCGCCTTCTTCGTAATATCTCACTCAGATCTGGATGTTCGTTCCTGTAATCGAACGAATATCACTTAGCATAGTCTGAATTTTACAAAAGGTTGTAAGACCGACTACATCACATGCACGAAATTTATAATTGCAAATCCAAAACTATATAAAAGTGAATAAAAACAACTGTGTATTATAAATGTTTAATTATCTTTATTTACTCATCTCTTCACCCTTCGATAGTGTGTGCATGTTTATGTGGAGTCGAAACGAGATAAGATAATGGATGTAAGCATAGGAATCTGTCAAAATCAATTACTTTTAAAAACTATAATTTTTGTTTCTGTAACATTGAATTTCGTTTCTATAAGTTTTGTTTTCACTTTTGTGATATTGACTTTCCTTTTCTTTGTGCATGAATGATTTTCATGTTTATATTAATTATTTTATTGTAATTTTTATTTTTATCCGTGTAATATTGAATTGTATTAGTGTAAAATTGATTTTTATTGGTGAAAATGATGTAGATTTTCAAATTGTACAGTTACCTATAGTGTTTATTCAAAGTGGCATTTTTCAGGGTGGCAGATTTCAAAGAGACATTTTCCTCGTAGTAGTTACCCTTGGTGCTATATTTCCCCTATAGCATTTAACTGTGTGGCAGATGTCCGGTGGTAGTTCTCCAGGTAGCAGTTGTCATACAAGACTCATTTTTTCTTTTTATTTTACATAATTGTAATGTACATTTTGTGGTTGGGTTAGATTGACCTTCTCAATATACCTATTTAATCATAATACAGTTTCTAAATATTTATAGTATGTTTTGTAATCATCCGATCCCCAAATCATAATTTACGTAAAAACGTTAGCCTGATCGAATACTTCTTAAGAAAGCAAAAAAGTGCATTAACGATCGCATTCTGAGCCCAAGCAGCTTCTCTCCCGGAAAACAGTACGCACTGTGTTTATAGAATGAGGGGCTCGGGGTGTAAGAAGATGAGGCTGTGGCGAGAGCGAGACCGAAAGAAAGAGAGGGAGATGACGAAAGAGTCAAAAGAGTAAACGTATAACTATAAGAGGAGACTAGAAATTTAACCGTGGCGGGAGTTAGGCTTATTTTTTAAAGTTGGACCCAAAATAACGTTGTTTATTATTTTATCTTTTTTGTCTTCATTATTTTTTATCTCGATACATCGTTTTTTTAGACAAAGGCAAGAGAAAAAATTACATAAATCAGCTAGGTAGGTTAAAAGGCAATCTAATCGCTCGCATATTCTTTGAAAATTACAGATTTGGATTTGAGTCTGTAGTTTATTCGGGGCAGTTTCTCGTTTTAGCCCCGAAAGCGGTGCCCCGTGTAGATTGTTACACCTGGAATCTTGAGAAGCAGCGCGCCATTCCGAATCCAGTTTGAATGGGGCATCTAGATGTACTAGAATGTGTAACCATAGCACAGTTGATAAGACCAGGTGCTCTCCCGGTCCTGTCTCACGTAAGGAAGGCGAAGACGGTTGTGTTAAATGTGACCACAGAATTCACTCCTAAGTAAAATTGTAGAAATCCTACCACAGATTTCAGTGGCAGGAAAATTTTCCGTCCTGGTCTCAACACCTTGAAAGAAGTTTTCAACGGTGCTGATAGGTTTCGGGACCTTCATATGCACCTCATTTAATCTGCGACTATCCATTTGTTGTTCTCCTATGTAGATTTAAGGACCTGACTAGCTATCTCATAAGGTGCAATGTTAAATATCAGACCAGGTTCGTCTCTGACACACCTACATCTATGAATTAGGAGATGAGATGCGGACTTAGGGGAGTACTGAGGCCTGGAAATCTTATGATCACTGTGCGCCACAAACAGGTAGTGGTAAGATGACCATTCTTTAACGTGCCCCAAATTGCAGCTACTGATAGGTCCAGAGTCTGTGATTGGAAAAGCGTGGGTGGCTGGATACGAGATATTTCTCACCTTCCTCTCAATGGCAGGAATATTTGGAGCTTGGCACACTTAAGGATTTCAGACTCAGAAACGTCATAGGTGTCATGGTAGCGGTACGATAGGTTAATTATTTTGGTGCAAGGGCGCCGCGACACAGGATATATAAAACCATTTAACACCATTGTAAAAAAATAAAGACATATATTTCAGGCAGGACCCCCGATAACTAGAGTGAGGTTGTTACAATTGAGTGAGCACATGATTTGCACGTGAACCCTTATAAAGGGTCTAAGCTTGCCCTGCAATAGTAAGTAGTCTTTTCCATGGCGTTGATTATGTCATGGAAGGAGCCATTCCCAGGCCACCTCTCTCTACATGGAAGAGCCCTGTCATAGAGAATGGGTTCTCAGAGATAAATTCAAGAAACCAAAAAAGAATAAGTAGTCCTATTTAGCCTAGGGTTTAGAGGTAGGGTCTAAGCCTTAGTAAATTCAACAAGGTTTGAGGCCAAGTCACGTCCATCTTCTATAAGAGCCCCCCCAGGAAGTGGAGAGAGAATAAATACCAAGCATGACCCAAAAAGAGAGGAATGCTTCTTTCTATCAGGGAGCGCTTGGTAAAAAAGCTACCTGAAACCATCAATCTACTTGTCTTCACCAGCCTTTTCGTCATTCGCGATTCTAATGAAACAAATTTCTCTGAATTACTCATGTCACATTAGCACAAGAGTCTAGCTGTATTTCTTGGTAGGGAGCGGAGACACATATGGATAATGAGGTCTATGCTTCCAGAGAGCCAAAGTAAATGGTCCCCATTCTCTCAATTGCATACCCTGTCAGGTTACCGCGCCCCATACCAAGAACATTTTTAAACGGTTAGTTTCTGATAGAAATCTAATGAACAACTACATTAATGGTCTTAACGAAGAGCTGCTCTACCCGAGAGCGTTCAGGCTTGAGCGAGTGAAAAGGTTTCAGTTAGGAGTCTCTAGACCAACTCATCGTTTTTTTTCCAGTTTCAACCACGATACGTTACCTAAATCAGTTATACTGACTAGTGTCACTACTTGGTAGAAGCATTCCTGTCGTTACTGCAGAAATGTTACCACTGCCCCTACTTCGGCCTCACAAATATAAAATTGTAAAAAGGCTACTGCTTTAAGGCCGTACATGATGACTATATTTCGTTCAATGCCAAGTGTCTGATATGTAGTGGTTCACATTCTATTTAATTTAAGCAGTATGATTAATATTTGTTTGAAAAGAGATCCAGCTGGGCGTTCAGACTGCAGAGCGAGTTTTGATTTTAAAGGTTAGGAAGATAGTTCCGTTGTGATCTAAGCGAGTAGGCACCTCTTACAACTCTTAAACTTAATAAGACAGCTTCCGCTTCTGCTCTTTACAGACTGTGAAGTGGCCCTCAGAGAGAGTAATTTTTTTCAATAGCGCCCATCTGGATATAACACCAAGGGCATAGGTCGCCGTACAGTGAGAAGCTATACATATATAAGCGTTGTGCAAATGATTTCACCTAATGTAAATTTTGTCGAACAAAGGCCACATCCTGTTTCAATTAGGATAATGCTCGCCATTCACATAGTAATTACAGGAATGCACTTCTTTCCTTAATTGAATGAATGGTTTATAGAGGTGCAGGTGCACCCTATAAGGATTTGAGGTGAATTCAAACAGCAACTCTTATCGTTCTCTAGAAAACAGGACAACTCTCTTGGACCCCGTACCATGGTGGAATAATTTTCTAACTCTTTATCCGCATTCTCGAGCCTAAATTCTGCGCTTTTATCACTCCATATTTTTGTACCGTCGCTGAGGGTTCGTCATCTTGAATTCACCATCAAAGCAGTTAATTTTATCAGCAGTAATCTTTTTACCATAAGGATAAACGGTATCATGTCGATACTGCCAAAATGTTCTCGCTACCCTCCATGTAGATGACCTTTTAATCTTTTTTATTTGAGGATCCCTTTTTTCATACAGGATGCATCTACTCGCTTTATATTGTGCACTGTCTATGATGGATGTTCTTCGTAGAGAGACCTTTTCTCAATGCAAGAAACTGCACAGTTCAAGGTATTTTGTTATCGAAACGTCAGATTCTCTCTCGGTTGCCAATGACCCACATTTTTCCGAGGCCAAAGTTGATGGTTACTATGTCAACGAAGTCTTAAATCAGATTGTAGCCGCCACCTTTCAGGATACCAATTATAAACGTTTATCACTACCGCTTTGTCACCAGACATTCCACTACTCTGGGAATATTAGTTTAATTTTATCTTGGATCATACAAAGTTTCATGCTGAACACGAGCTAGTGTACACAGATGACTCAAATTCTGACGAGCGAGATTTTTACAAGCTTCCCAGCTGTTTAAAGCCGATCGGGTGCTTTCCTATTACTGCAAGGGAGATTACGCGCCATGTATGTTTGTGTGGCCATTTGGAATCCATAGAGACTTATAGAACGCAATGACTGATGCTGAGGCAATAAAAATTCTACCCATCCTCTTGTTCATATCTTACGTAACGCCACGTCTTGTAGAGTAAATGTAGAGATTATCTTCTTCTGGCTTCATGGGAATGGGTCGGTCGCCGGATACGAGTACACTGATGAAAAAAGCAGATTCCCTTATTTGACTGAGTAGCAGATTGGGCGTTTTGCTTTTCCCCACACTGACTACCATGCAGAAAACAAGAGAGCCCTCCGATCTGCACGATGCTGAAGATGTAAAGGGCGCGGTAAAAGAAAGCGGCGTCGTGCACTAATTTTCGTATCCATCAACGACACCAAGTTTTCTTTTGTCCCCTGAGAGACAATTTAGTTTTACCTACTTCGTTTTTAACGTGTGGGAGGCAAAAGGAACCTGTTTGTCCACGCACAACAAGGAAAGACGAAGAATATTGTCTACCAAAAAGGATTGTGATGAAGCATTGGTTAAAGAATATTTGTGATAAATATAATAATTTCAACCTATATCTTGCTTATGATTGTTTTTTACCCAAGCAACGCACGGGAACCAAATTCAGTAGCTCATAAGGAGCCTTAGAAGGACTAGGCAGGACAATACAAGACAATCATGATTGTGAGGCCCCTATGGGCGGTGTCACTCTTTTTCTGTCAGGTAGACAGTTCCAGTGATCCCTAAAGGAACCAAGACAGATGAGGTCGGGCTTGCCTAAAATCATCTTTTATGTGTAGATATATTAGAACTCAGTCTCGAAACACAAGTATGAGAGCAGAGCTGTTTGGTGACCAACTGCCAGCACAATTTGCCCCAAACATTCTGACACTGGAAATGGCAAAGTTCCTCTTGATTCTAAAGGTGGAATAGAAATATCTCCAATCTGCATATTTATTAATACCTTTTGGTAATCTCAAGGCAAAGGTTATTACCCAATCTTCAGCAAAACTAAAAAAAGTACAACTGGCTCCTAACAACAACACTGTCTGCAGAATCAATAAGCATCTACTGCTTTCCCTCTCAGGAAGTCCACATATTTACAAGTCAGTTGATATAATTTTGGATCATGCTTGAATAGTTAATTATTTCACAGAGTTTCTAAATTCTCAAGAACCACCTGACATACCTTCTGAACAACCTGTTGTGCAATTTGGATTTAACAAAACTCTGTAATGGCATTGGGCTGGCGGTAAAGAATTGAATGTGACATGTCATAGAGGCAACCATTCTTACTGGAAGTGAAAAAGGAGAGGATATCTTCATTCAAAGAATATCACTAAATCCATCAGGGTCAAAATTGTCACTAACATTCAAAAGATTACATTTCCAATCCGTGTAAGTTATGCAAATCGAATTGAAAAAAATGTAAGGTGAGACTCTATTAGTGGCATAATTACAATTATAGGAACCCTGTTTTTTCTTATGGTCAACTCTATGTTAATTGCTCTAGAGTTGGAAAAAAAAATAATTTGTTTTAATATGCTCCACAAGGAAAATCCTAGAATATTGTGTACTAAGAGGTTTTTAGCGTGGCTGAACAAGATTAAGTTTAGTTCATAGAATAAGAATATTTTTTCTAAATAATAAAAAAAATAAAAAGATCATATCCTTCTTACTCTATTTCCGAACGCACATTTTACCCGAGCCACGACAGGTATCTCTGATAAAATATATATATAATTTCAGGTATTTGGCTACCATTGCGGCAAAAAGCTCATTCTCATCTTTCGGAATGTTTGGCTGTCCTGTGTAATTTGTTTCCAATTTTTATTATATTTTTGAACATCATTTCTCCATCTTGTTTTTGGTCCTCTTATATCAAATAGAATGCAACTGGTAATTTGTATGGTCCATCAATCGTCTTGGAATCTTGCACATGGCTTGCCCAGCTCCATTTCAGGTTATCTATAGGGTAACTTTCAGAATATCTTGAAGTTTCGTATGTTTACGTATTAATATTGCTGATTTTCTTTCACGTCAAGTTATCTCAATCATACTGCGTTCAACGGTTCTAAGCGTTGATCAAATTTTAATGGATAATTTTGTCAGGTTAAAAATTTGCTCCATACCTCATATTTGTGATTATGTATTCGTTGTATAATTTTCTTTTCAAGGAAATGGGCATTTTGCTTTTGAACGCATTACTTACCTTTTTAAATGTTTTCCAACCTATTGATTTTGCTTCGAATATCCTGTTGAACAGGATAAATATATTTGTCTATGATTTCAATTCGATCGTTGTTACTTGCGATGTATTTGATGTCGAGCTCTGGTTGGTTTGTCATGAATTAAATTTTTCCCAGATTTATTTTTAGGGCGACTACTTTGGTTTCATGATTAAGTTCTTGGAGCATCATTTGAACCTCTTGTAGGTTATAAGATGTGAGTAAAATATCTTCTGAGAATCTCAGTTAATTGAAATAATCCCAGCGATCATAATTGACTTCGTTTTGCTAGTTTTGCCTCCTGAATATTTCTTATAAACAGGACATGAATAATTTCGGAGAGAGACTTAATATCTCCTTGTCTTACACTTTTCTGCAATAAAAGGATATCTGAATCCTTATGCAATCTAATGTTAAATCTGCAATTTTGCCCTCTGTGTCTATGATATTTATGTAGACCGGGTCTTCAATGATGGAAGTGACATCTAGTGTTTCGATGCAATCAAATACCTGCTGTTAGTGTACAAATCCCAAGTAAAGAAGTATGTGTATCTTTAGGTTTCTTAATAAGCTGGTTGAGAGTATGTATTCGGTTAATCGTTTAGAAGCCTTTTCTGATGAAAGGTTGTTCTCTCAATTGTTGATCATACGACTGTATTTACAATATGTTACTAATGACCCTTGTGAAGAGTTTATAGACACACAAGAGAAGGCTAATTGGTAAGATTGGTCAGTAGTTTGCAAGGTCTGTTTAATCGCCTGTTTTGTCTATAATTATTTTCAAAGCATTTACCAAGTCCTCTGTAATCTTACCTTGTTTTAAACATCAATTGAAGAGGCAAGCATGTTTGTCTACATTCAGATTTCTGGAATCTTTCATCAACTCCGAAATGATGTTTTCTTGACCTTGTGCTTTTTGGTGCTTCATTTGATTGAATTCAATTTCAACTTTTGATTTGAGAACGGCCAGAACATTTTTAGGTGTTGTAGGTTGGATGTGCTTCTGAATAATGTTATTAATTGAGTAGTACTTTTCATAGTTAATCCTTAATAATTTTAACTATTCTCTATTGATCCTAAATGAGAGTATCATCTTCCTCTTATATAGCTACTATGTGTGATTTTGCTTTAGGAAGTGCTTTTTAGTTATTTTTATAGACCTTCCTTTTTGGAGGATCTCTTTAACAATAGATGTAGATTAATTATATTTTATGATGTCTAATCTCTGTTTCTTGTTAATGACCTTGTTTAGTTCTACTAATTCAATTTTTTCTCTGGTATTTGTTGCTTTAAGGTGGATGCGCTTCTTCATAATGATTAG
This sequence comes from Ceratothoa steindachneri, assembly GCA_963969495.1. NCBI lineage: Eukaryota > Metazoa > Arthropoda > Malacostraca > Isopoda > Cymothoidae > Ceratothoa > Ceratothoa steindachneri. Next base: position 98,354,211 of record OZ018318.1, read on the forward strand.
GATTTCTTCTCGGAATTTCTTATTTGTCTTAGTTTGTGTTTTCTTGTATTTTTAGAGTATTTGTCATGTGTATTATCAAGTTATTTTTCATCGCTTGTATTTTGCTGGTGTTACTGGGGTCAAGGGAATTTTCATCGTCTGCTCTTTGGGAATTTGGAACAAGATTTTTCGGGATCATATTAGGTTTATTTTTTTAAATAGAATAGATAATTAGATATATTCTCTATTTCCGAAGATTAATCTTTATCCTAGATCTCCTCAGCATATGGTCACTGATTTTGATTTTATTGATGAATTTTTGACAGTGAATTCTTTGTCGTCCAGAATGTAATTAATTTCTTTGTATACCTCATAATTTGACCTTCTCCAAGACCATCTTTGCCTTTGCTTCTTTTTGAATATGGTGGTAGCAATTTAGAAGTCCAGAGTAAAGTCTACTAGATCTTGTCACCTTTCATTTTTTTCCCCCATTGAGAACTTTCCCAAGTATGACTCATTAGCTTGACCGCTATTTGCATTAAATTCTTCCAGTATATTGTCAAAATGAGTTTTGTTTTGGTTTATGCTTGTTCTTATATTATCATAGAATCTATCTAATTTTTCCTGCGTAGTAACAGATGTCTGTGCATAAACTTGAATATCTTAAGGTTGTACTGCTCAAAGACCTAACTTTAAGTAAACTATTCTTTTCATAAAAGTATAAATATAGTTGTTTATTTTATTAACAAATATATTTTAAAGTTACTTAACAGAGATAGAGGAACATTAAAGAAGCTTTATAAGATAAATTGTTTTATAGGAAACTCATTGTTACGCATTTTAAAATGATGGAATTTAAATTATAAAACCTATTACTACAATTGATATTTTAATGACAGGTTAATTTTACTTTGCTGATTTGATAATATTACCTTATAAGTAAGATCTATCAGTTTCAGATAAAAATCGAAGAAATAAAGTATGGAAGTTTGTTCATTAATTATACTATATTTGTTTTTATGTAATCATTTGATTAATGATTTACCTAATTGCCCAATATAATATTCCAGGAGGGTCTTTGCATAAACATTTAGAAATGAATAAATATCCAACGCTTTTTTTTACTTTTTTCCCTCTGAATCACATATATTTGACTTGGAAATTTTGATTGCTATCTCTAAAAATATGTCTTGGATAAAACGTATATATATAACGGGTGTTTCATTAAGACGGATCGAAGTTAGCAGTGGATAAAACAGTTTTATTGGTGAAAATATATTTATTTCACTATTGGATCATGTTATTTGAGACGTGGCAATTATTTGTGAAAAATAATATCGCCTAAATTTCCGCCAAAGCTTCGGCGGCACACCTCTACTCGATGGTCAAAATTTTTGATGACGTCTCTGCATAGTTGCTCCTTGATCTCACCAATATGCCTTATCATCTCATCCTTCAGCTGTTCAATTGTTGTTGGCTTGTTGGCATAGACCTTACTTTTGAGATGACCCCAAAGGAAGAAATCTAAAGGCGTCAAGTCACACGATCGTGGTGGCCAATTGACCTCGTTGTTTCGAGAGATGATGCGAGCTGGGAACTTCTCATTCAATAAAGCCATTGTTGCATTGACTGTGTGGCATGTGGCGCCGTCCTGTTGAAACCACAAATCTTCGACATCTATAGAATTCAATTCAGGCCATAAAAAGTCTGTTATCATGGCACGGTATCGCTCGCCTGTCACCGTAACAGAATTCCCGGCATCATTTTCGAAGAAATACGGCCCAATGATTCTGCTAGCAAAAAATGCACACCAAACAGTGACCTTTTGTGGATGCAGTGGCTTTTCAACAATCTTCCTGGGATTTTTATCAGCCCAAATTAGACAATTCTGCTTATTAACGAATCCACTAAGATGAAAATGGGCTTCATCACTAGAGATGATTTTTTGCGAAAAATCATCATCGGATTGTCTTTGCTCGTGCGCCCAATTGATGAATGTACGGCGCTTTAAATGGTCAGCAGTCTTCCGTTCTTGTGTCAATTGAATTTTTCAGCGTGTAGAGACAAATATTTTGTTAAAATTAGATGTAACGTTGTTGTGGAGAGGTTCAATTCCTGCGCGCGATGACGAATAGAGGTGTCTGAAACTTCGGCCACATTCTCGCGCACTGCAGCAATGTTTTCAGCTGAACAGCATAAACGAGCACGCAATAGCATTTTCCTATCTGCGATCGACCCTGTTTGTTTGAATTTACGCACAATTCTCCCAATTGCACTCTCGGTTGGTCGATTATGCTGACCAAAAAAATCGAGAAGTGCTCGAAATGCGTTTCTGTTTGAACGTCCATTTTCGTAATTGGCTTCGATAACTTGAACACGTTGTTCGATTGTTAATCTTTCCATGTATATATATATATATATAGATATAGATATATATATATATATATATATATTAGTGATGGAACGATACCAGACTTTCAAGCGAGTACCGATACCTAGTAGGATACCAGTGTATACTCCCGATTCCGATACGAATACCGAGTACTTTTATCTTTTATATATATATACGTACGTGTTTGTGTATTTACAAATACTTTTATGGGTTTCTATTCTTTTGTTTAAAGAATAATAGTACTGAACAATGGGGCTTTGTTTAATTCTTCAAGCTATTACAAAATAGAATACTTAGGCATCCACTTCTAATTTCTTTAGCAACCAAATAAAAACAACAGGCAATATTGGTGTAAACTTGAATAATAGTCGTACTTCAAATCTAATATTCTAAATCATTTTTCCTTAAAAGGAAATTTTTACGCATTCGATTATAGATTGAAAGAATAGTAATACAATAACAAATCTTGACTCATATGTTTCGTGTTTATTTGTTTGAATGAACGCTGTTGAACATGTTCGATATGGTTACTCTGTAACACTACTGTTTATTTCATGTAACTGTTCATATTCATTCTGCAATGGGGGAAAATTGAATATGAATATCGAAGGAATATAAAACAAATAACATTTATAGATAAAAGTTGTATATAAAGATTAAAGAGTCTATTTAAGCTTAACTTTCAGCTGTTTTAAACGAAATCATATTTGTCGGAATAAACGATGGAACAAAAATAGAAATTAATTGGCTTGGTAACATACATAAAATATGACTATATGGTACGACTTTGATTTCAAGCTAATTGCATGTAATTTTTGTGTAATAATAATTTTCATTGTGATGCAAGTGACTCTTTAGAAATTCTAATCCTTTGTTCAAGATTTACCCAATAATAATGTAAAATGAAAATAATGTAAAATTTTCCGTCATTTAGGACGGCACGTGTACACTATTTTCAAAATCCTTTGTTCAAGATTTACCCAATAATGGTACGACTTTGATTTCAAGCTAATTGCATGTATTTTTTGTGTAATAATAATTTTCATTGTGATGGAAGTGACTCTTTAGAAATTCTAATCCTTTGTTCAAGATTTACCCAATAATAATGTAAAATGAAAATAATGTAAAATTTTCCGTCATTTAGGACGGCACGTGTACACGATTTTCAAAATATTTTTCAACGGGATTAAATTATCGAAATTTACGAATATTTAGTTAAACATTTACATAAAATTATTTCATTTACACCAAACTAACTGCAGTCATTTGATTGATTGCAATTACGTGAATCACGTACGAATAAACTAGTCTTTTGGCCTGTGCCTGTTCCCTTTGGTTCCCTGAAAAACTAGGGGTTTGAAAGGGTTATGAAGTGCTAAATTTTGTGTAACTAAATTAGGTACATATTACGTGAATTTCTCCACGTACGGGACACAAGAATATAATCATTAAATAGAATGAATATCTCATGTAAAATGATTGCATACAGTGTCTTGGGAATTAATGGGTAAGTATCGGATTTTGATATCGGAAATGAAACATAATTATCCTGATACAGGTACGAGTTCCGGTACCACTAAAAACAGCCGATAATACCGATATTCGATGCCGATATTGAGTACGCCTCCCATCACTAATATATATATATATATATATATATATATATATATATATATATATATATATATATATATATATATATATATATATATAAAACAATATCTTACTAACACTACTTTAGTAGCATGTGTAATTCCCATATTATTATTACAAGAGTGATTAGGTGTGGAATAAGTAAAATATGAACAAATATAATTAAATATAAGACTTTCTCTATCACTAATCAAAACTCACAATTATTATTTTCTCAAAGAAGATTAGAATGAATCTTGTAAGTAGGGTCCTTATTGGTCTTATATTACTTCACTTATTTGTGTATTCAAAATCTTGTTACTGAGCAGCTGTCATAAACCGATATACATATTGTAAAACTTCGCTATCTGATGGTGGCAGTTATAGGCTTATTTTATTTTTAAATTAAATTTAGAAAGCTATTCCCGCGACCACAAAATAGGTCATGGCCACCAGTAGTAGTTATAGGCATGTCCTAAATTTGCTCTATTTTGGATTGAATGTTTCACCAGTATAGACGCTTACCTAACAACTCAAAGAGTAATTAGACAATTAATACACTTATCGTCTTGTTGGCTCAGAATATTGCTCTTCGTTAAACTCCATATTGGATTCAGAAGAATTCACAATGCAATTGCCTTCCTACAGATCAAAGAAGCACAGTTTTACTTGGTTCACTTGAAAATAACTTTCAAATAAGAAAAAAACAAATAAAATCCAATGATGATAAGTCAGAATCAGCTAATTTTTTACTTCCTCATAAAATCCTCATTTTTATTTCGTCAAAATGTCCCCTTTGAAAGAAAAAGTTTCTGACAAAGGTTATACAAATCTTGAAATCTAAGTAGGCATTCCACGTTGACGAAATTTTTTAAAGGGGAGGCGAGATCTTGTCTTTTGCTAAAAATTGTTTATTATTTTAAGTTTTTGGCTGGATTATTCTTCACACCTTCGCTGTTAAACATTTAGGTATATTTTTGATTGCCTTGTAAAATCACCTGATGATAAGGAGCTCTCTAAACATAAAACCTTCCTTAAGTCAACTTTGTGTCCATTTTTTTTTTGCTTATCTACTCTTTCTATGGCACTAAAAGCAGTTTATCAGCCTCCCGCTGAAAATAGTCTTTAATTCTACATTAAAGGCGATTTTTAAGTGTTATTCCCTCCCGCATTTTTCTCATTACCGCCTGAAAGGAAAAACAACAGACTTGGTTTAAAAGACTCTTTTACAATTTAAAGAGCAACGCTCGTAAACATGAAGAAATAAGAGAGGGTGAGGGATCTAGAACCCCGACTCCAGACACGCGAAGCTTTGAGGCGGCACAGAAAATATATTGTTAAATAGAACTTTTTCGAAGGAGGGGCTAAGAACGGTAACTATGGTAGATTGACGTAAAATAAAAGATATTTTTTATAAAATGCGTTTGTCAACTGCAATTTTGCACTTTATAGTTTGCTTGTCATTCTCTTATTTTTTATTTGCCCTTTTCGTATAATTTATATGCATGCAAAATATTGTGTCCATAAAAAATATAATTTAAGAGAGAGTTTATAGCCAGGGAATAGATGAGATGTCAGTGGCTCTGGATTAAAAAAAAATTGAGCTAGTGAGGAAGACAATATAAAATATCGAGCATGCTGCAGATTTAATTAAGTCTAGTCTTCGGTAAAGCATAGATAGGCACAAAACATGCCATGAACTCGATAAAAATAAGAAAGAAGAAAATAGAGAGAAAAATATACGAAAGAGAAAATGATAACATAGGATACCAGAATCAGAAAATGGCAATATTTACCAAGGATGATCAAGGACCTAAGTTGGAAATTGATAGTCCTGTGGAATGATGAATAGGTTTTCAGATAAAAGGCTAAAATACATATAATTGTTCTTTGACATAGGTGAAAAATCCCCGAATGGCTTCATTATTATTCATCACTAATATATAAATTAATTCTGCAAACATGCAAGAGAAATATCTTATTTACAGAAAGAATCTTGTGTAATCCATCGGAGCAAGTTTATTCTGGAAAAGGAGTAAAAGGGACCAATGGAGAGACGGCCTACAAACCTCGTTTTAATGAGTAATTTCGATGGTTTAGCATTTAAATATGTCTAGAGAAATGCTTAAGCAAAATGAGGGCCAAGCAAAGGGGAAACTTGGACACCTCTGTAAGCTTGGGGAAATGTACACATAAAAGAATACATCATTTATCTCCACTTATATGTTCGATTTGTTCAGGATCTTGTGGCCCTGAGAACTCTACTCGAATTAATATTAATTCAAAGTCGGCGCTCTTACTGTCTGTGTTAATTTGGTTGGAAAGAAATTTACATTTAATGTTAGTATCAAATAAACATTAAGTTTTCAACGCTCGTTGTATCCTAGCTTGGCATTAGTTCACCACCGATGAGCCTACACAAAAAGAATTGCCTAAATTACCTAATGATTAAAATTCCCAATTAAAAACTTCGATAGCTTAGTAGGTATTTTTTTTTTTTTTTAAAGGGGCTATCTGGCGACTGCCGACTTAGGCATAAGTCGCCGTAAAAAACAGCCTAGTTCTAGGCTACTTTAAAAAATTAAACAAAAAACAATAAAAAGAAATAACAATAACAATAACAAAGCAATAACAAAAACAATTACAAGAACAACAACAACAATTAAATCGGGTTAAATAAAAGGGAGAAGGCCGGCCTCCCCCAAAAAGTCAATAAGTCCACCAGTCAAAGTACACGCACTCGTCCCGAGCACAAGGGACAGGCGGTAGCGACCCCGCCCATCCCGGTACCGGGACAGGTGTAGTGCGCGAAGATCACCCAGACTGGGACATTCGACAAGAATGTGCCGAACAGTCTGGGGGACGACGCAGTCGTTGCAATAGGGCGCAGGCGAGCGCTCCATCAGATAGCGATGCGTCACACGAGTGTGTCCGATTCGGAGACGACAGAAAGCAACCTGAAGCCGCCACGGCATTGGGGGATAGGTCCATGGGAACAGTCGCGGCGCAATGGCACGCAACTTTAAGTTCCCTTCGACCGTCTCCCATCTTCTTTGCCAAGCAGTCCGAAGAGCTGCCCGTATTCCTGCCATGTAGTCGGTGTGAGGAAGAGCGAAACGCTGGTCCGGTCGCAGAGTCCTCGCGGACTCTTTGACGCCCTCATCGGCGCGCTCATTCCCCGCAATTCCTACATGTCCAGGAACCCAGCAGAAGATAATCTCGACATCTGCCCGGCTCGCCAAAACCGTGGCGTCACGGATATCGCGAACCAGGGGATGCGGAGATTCCAATGCCCCGAGAGCACTCAGGGCGCTTTGTGAGTCGCTATAGATCACAATCCGGTCTCCGAACCGGGCACGTCACGTAATCTCCCGTGAAGACAGACGCAGCGCCTGGTAGAGCCCCGCTGACTTCAAACAGAGGGGATACGGCGTGGAAGCCGACCCCCTCTTGGGACTTGGAGCCATCCGTATACACTGGCACGGTACCAGCGTGACACGATGTGTGCTCCAAAAAGGTCGAACGCAATACTCCCGGCGCAGTACAAGCTTTGGGAGCAGAGGCGTGGCGACAAATAGCCAAATGTGGTACCCTCCAGGGTGGCGTCCTGGGCAGAACCAGGGGCGCCACCGGCCCGAGAGCTATATCTACCTCTCGAAGGAGTTTCCTGGCCCAAAACCCAAAGGGCTTAGGGTATGACTGGCGTCTCTCGGCGGCATAGGCACCATCGAGATCAGCTGCGGATGCAGTGAGAGCTGTTGGCGACTGAGGGAGGCGCCGGGCTCGCGCGTACAGGCGAGTGATGCACTGCACGCGGCGCAGAGCGAGTGGCATCTCCCCAGCATCGACCAACAGGCTCTCAATGGGGAAAGTGCGGAAGGCACCGGTCGTCAGGCGAAGGCCGGTGTGGTGGATTGAATCCACCTTCCGCAATAAACGCTCGGCTGCGGATGCATAAAACTCGCATCCGTAGTCGAGCTTCGAGCGAACAAAGGATCGATAAAGAAGTAAGGCGGTAGCCCTATCAGCGCCCAAAGCGCTGAACGTCACGGAACGGAGAATGTCCATGGCGCGGGTACAAGAGACCCTAAGGCTGCGAATATGAGCCTCCCAGGTGAGGCGTCGGTCGAATACAAGACCAAGGAAACGGTGCGACTCAACCACATCCAGGCGCACCCCTTTAAGAAACAAATCTGGGTCGGGGTGAAGCCGTGGATGGCGGCAGAAGTGCACCACCTTAGTGTTGGCCAAAGAAAACCGAAACCTGTGCGCTTCGGCATAGCGAGAGACGCGGTTCAATGCCTGTTGGAGTCGACGCTCCAGAGTTGGCATCTGGGCCGCGCCAAAAGAGATCGAAAGGTCGTCCACGTAGAGCGTAGCGAGAACATCTTCCGGCAGCACCGAAGTGATGCCGTTGATGCTCAGGGCAAAGAGTGTGACACTGAGGACACTTCCCTGCGGGACACCCTCTTCCTCTCCTTTGGGGCTCCCCCCACCCGTACGCGGAATCGACGATCTCGCAAAAATTCAGATATAAACATTGGGAGGCGTCCCCTCGCCCCCATCGTGTGGAGAGTCTCCATGATACCGTATCGCCATGCGGTATAATAGGCCTTCTCCAGATCAAAAAACACCGTGGCGTAGTGCTGTCTACGAAGGAAAGCCTCGCAGACGGCATTTTCCAGTCGGAGCAGAGCATCCGACGTGGAGTGAAACTTACGGAAGCCGCACTGTGCAGAATACAGATGGCCTCCGCTGTCCAGGAAATAGGCTAATCTAACATTTACCAATTTCTCCATCAACTTGCACACGCAAGAGGTTAGAGAGATTGGGCGGAAACCGGTCGGAGTAGAGTGATCTCTCCCCGGCTTGCGAAAAGCGAGCACAGTAGCGATTCGCCAGGAGTCTGGGAGAAGACCTTCCACCCAGATCCTGTTGAACATATCTAACAGAAAGGCCATGCCTCGCTCACCCAGGTGTCGAAGCATGGCGTACGGGACATCGTCCGGACCATGGGCGGTGTCCGCGCACGAAGCGAGAGCGGAACGCAACTCACTCACAGTAAACTTGTCGTTGAAGGGTTCTCCGCCTCTGGAGGTAAAGTCCAGCCGGCGGCCTTCCGCAACATCACGACGTGCATTGAATGCTGGCGGAGCAGCATCACGGCTAGAGAATGCGGAGAAAGCGGTCGCTAAGGATTCCGCCACGGATGCGGGGTCCGAGATTGCGGTCCCATTCTCCTGGAGAACGGGAGGGGGGTCCTGCGAGAACTTGCCCCGAATCCTTTTGACTCGCTTCCACACCTCAGCTAAAGGGGTCTTCCCGTTAAGTGAAGACACGTATGTCCGCCAAGAAGAGCGGCGGGCGTGCTTCGAAATATACCGGAATCTAGCCCTAGCCCGACGAAATTCAGCGACAGTGAAATCGTTCGGGCGGCGCTTATAGCGCATGTAGGCATAACGCTTCTGTTTGAGGGCCGTCTCACACTTGGCTGACCACCATGGGAGTGGTCGGCGTGCAAAACGGCCAGACTTCCTAGGAATAGTAGTCAGGCCCACGGCCATGAGGTTGCCGGAGAAGAACTCAACGGCCTCATCTACCGACCTAAACTCCTCGACTGAGATAGAGAATTCAGTCATTTCCTGAAATGCAGGCCACCGCGCCCGCGCCAAGCACCACCGAGGTGGTTTCTCAGGCGGCAGTTGCCCTGAAAATGATATTTGAATGGGAAAGTGATCACTACCATGGAGGTCATCGACCACCCCCCAATCAAAATCAGGCTGTGCATCCGAAGAGCACAAAGATAGGTCAAGGCAAGAAAATGAAGCGGTTCTCGGACAGTGATGCGTAAACTCATCCACGTTTAGGACACCCATCTCAAGCTCTTCGATCAGATCGGCAAGGACTTGTCCCCTGGGATTTATGGAGTAATCTCCCCAGAGAGGATGCCTGCCGTTCAGATCTCCAAGCAAGAGATAGGGCCTCGGCAACCGTGCCACAACGCAGCGGAAGTCCCCCGCGTCGAAGTCAGCTGACGGTGGAATGTACGCAGAAATGATAGTATACCTCCTATCCAGGTGTAGCTGAACAGCCACTGCCTGAAAGGAGGTATCTAAAGAGAAAGGAAGAACGGAGACATCATGCCGGGTGTAAACCGCGCATCCCCCAGCCCAGGCATCCCGCGGTAATGGGGTCGCAAGACCCTTATACCCCGGGAGGGCAGGCAGGGGGCACGCACCTAGCATGGTCTCCTGCAAAAAAATAGCTAACGGGGAACGGGACGAGACGAGCCTCCGCAGCTCCTCCCAGCTGGCCCGGAGTCCACGGCAATTCCATTGAAGGAATATGCCCTCCAGGCCTAGCTCGGAGGAGACGCGGGGGCCCTCCTCGAATTGAAGACCCTCACGGGAATGGCCGTACGCTTCCCGGGGGCAGAACCCCGGGCGCTGTTGGCCGGACAAAGCGCTGGAGGCGCTGTCGCCTTCGAGGACTTATTGGGGGAGGTTGGGCTCGCCATGCGAGTCTTTTCCTCCCTCCGCCTCGAAACCTTAGGCAGGCGCTGCGGCTTCGGAGGCGGGGGGGCCTCTTTTCGAGGAACCACCGTCTCCGAGCCACTCGCTCCACCTCGGGGCGTGGGCGAAGGAGCCGAAGCTCCTTTGTTGCTGTCCTCCTTTCGGGGGACAGCTTTAGGAACCCCTGAAGATGGCCTAGCGACCATCTTCAGGGGTGTTGCCTCCTGTGAGTCTAACGACTCGGTGGAGGCGCGTGGCCGTTTTGCCTTGCGGGAAACGGTCACGCTGGGGGAAGAGGGGGGAGCCCTGGTTTTAGCCGGGGCTGGGTATGAACCCTTTTTGCCGCCAGCTTTACCAGGGGAGCGCCCGGGTTGGGTATAGCCCGCAGAAGGGCTCCGAATGGGCGCGGAAACAACCGTGCTCGTTGGCCTGGATGGGCCAGGAGCAAAGGGTGCCTTTCGAACTACTGAGGCATATGACGTCCCAGGCAGAGCTGGGCGCGCCAGGACCAAGTCCTTAGCCTCGCGGAATGAGAGTCTATCCTGGGCCTGAACGGCCAGGATTTCTTTCTCCAGGAGATATGCACCACATTGCTTCGAAGAAGCAGGGTGCGGCTCTCCGCAATTGACACACTTGGCCACACACGATTTGGACTTATCGTGTGCGACCTTGGAGCAATTTACGCAGACTCCGGGTGACCCCGACTTTGCACGTCTACATGAGCGATTCGTATGACCGAAGCGGTGACAGTAATAGCACCGCCGCGGCAGTGGCACGAATGCCTTCACGCGGTAGCGGTACCAACCGGCACGCACCGACTCAGGGAGCTTGTCACAGTCGAACGTGACGAAGAGTGTAGGGGCGGGTCTCGAAGCCCCTCCCTGTTTTCTCATCACACGTTCGACCTTGACCGCCCCATGGTCGGCCAGCTCTAGGGTGATGTCCTCAATGGAGTAGTCAACGAGTTCCCTCGCATAAACTACTCCTTTCACAAAGTTCATGGTAGAGTGCGGCGTCACACTCACCGGGGTGCCATGAAGTGTCCGAAGAGCACTTATCTTGGCCGCCTTGGCGGGACTCGCCGCATTCGCCAGAAGGCTCCCGTCCGAGAAACTGGTCACCTTCGGCTCTCTACCAATTGCACTAGCTAATCCTCTCCTCTGATGGATCATGTTGCCCTTGGACAACATGGTGCCATCAGTGGAGCGAATAACGAGGAAGCGTTTGAAGCCAGCGGGCTCGAAAACGCCAGGTAACCTCTGAATCAGGGGCCCCGATGTCATCGAGGCTCCGCCCTGTGCACTTTTGGTGTTAGTCTTGGTCAGGGGCTCTGCACACGAGGGGGTAGAGGGGCCGGATGTGCCGATCTTGGCTTGGTCGCCTACCAAAGTGGTAGCAGACCCATCCGTCCCCGCAGCCCCCGCGGATGGAGAGGAGCCCCGAGTCTTTTTCGTCTTTTTTGTCTTTTTCTTTTTTGGAGAGGAGGGCGGGGAATGAACCCGCTTATCACCTCCGCCGGCAGAAGCCCCTAGGCCAGAAGGACCGGCCTCAGCCAGGTCCCTCTCCGAAATGGAGAAGGTCCTGGTTGTCGTGGGGGCACCTGTCGGAGGAGATCCCTCCCCTCCTTTTACTGCCTCGGAGCCCTCAGCCATTTGAGGAGGACCTTGCATAGGGGCGGATTCGGGTTCGGTGCTTGGCGCCGAGCCCGAATTCCCCCCCATGGAAGGCCCTACCGTCTGAGGCTGGGTCTCCTCAAGGACCATGTTTATCACAGGAGGGGCCTCCAGTTGGCCATCCCCTCCCAGGACATCGCCAGTCTTGTGTGGGGAGGCACAGGCCTTGACCCCAGCAAGGTTTAAAATTCTTGCCAGCAGGTCTTTTGAGGGAAGCGACCGAAGGGGCCTGGCTTCCCTCTCCCCCCTAAGGGGGTTTGCCCTACCGAGCCGCTTTGATGGGGAGCGGCTGGCTAAGGGCTGCCTGCTGGCTTTCTTGGCAGTCCCCTTGGAAAGAAAAGAGGGGACTGCCGCTGGGAAAAGTGAGGTGCCCGAAAGCACCTCCAGAGAAGGGGGTGAGGGGGAGTCCCCTGCACCCGTAGGCAAAGGAGAGGAGTAAGCCTCCTCTCCGGTTAGAGAAATATGGAGGGGAACCTCCATTTTTTTGCTGGAGCTGCCCGAGGGCGGCTCCGTCGATGGAACAGGGGAAGTTGAGGGTTGGGTTTGTTTTTTTTTATCATCATTGGGCATGGTGACCCTTTTTTAAACACGGGATGCAATCGCGCACACCTCTCGCAGTAGCCCGCACTGCGAGAGGTGCTTACAAGCCCGGCAGAGCCAGGCGCCGCCATTTGGGACCACCCCTCCCGCCTGGTGGCCTGGCAGTCCATCGGCATGGCGGCTCCACCTTGGACACGGCGTAAAAATTAATAGATTGTGAAGAGGAGAGGAAAAGGGATGTGAGGAAGGTATGGGTGGGGATGAAGCAGGTAGTTAAAAACCAGCCACCCCAGACCGGAGATCAGGGGTTAGGGAACATTGTCCCCCACCCCCTCAGCCCCGATGCGGGACGGTTGGCTGAAAGGAAGGTCAGCATCTACCCTGTGAAATTAGAGGCTGACCAGAGAAAGTTGTGGGAGAGGTTGTGTGAAAAGAGAGGAAACAAGTGTTTTGAAGGAAGGAAGAGAGGCTAAGCTGGGGCCGGACGGAGCGCTGGATCCCGTCAGCACGGCGGCCAGAGTGGCAAATTGCCGCGCCCCTTACGGGGGAGGCTGACCAGAGAAAGTTGTGGGAGAGGTTGTATGAAAAGCGACGAGGTAGGGGAGAAATCGGGCTATCTGAAGGAAGAAAGAGAGGCTAAGCTGGGGCCGGATGGAGCGCTGGATCCCGTCAGCACGGCGGCCGCTTAGTAGGTAAATATTCGTTGGTAAATATTCGTTTTAAGACGTCTTCTAAGGAATTTAAAAATATGTTTTTCTTATCCAATTTTATGTCATTTTTCAGATCTGACACTCGTTTTCACCGGAAATGCATACTTTCCCATAATCGACTGAAGGTCTATAATAGGAAAGTATGTATTTTCAGAAAAAAACGAGCTTCAGATTTGAAAAGTACATATAAAATTGCATATGATAAACACATTTAAAAATTCATTTAAAAGATCAAGAATCAGAACCAGATAAAACCTAACCTAATCTAACCCAACCCAACCTTACCTTACCTTACCTTACCCTACCCTACCTAACCTTACCTTACCTTACCTCATCGCACATTTCCTTACCTTACCTTACCTTACCTTACCTTACATTACTTAACCTAACCTAACCTTAACGGATTTTTTTTCAGCTTCTCGCCGAAACAAAGTTTTACGCGCAGAAAACAGCTTATAAACAAAAGCCTAGCACTCCGCCGAATGCGCGCATTAGAAAGAGACGTGCTCTTAAATGCCCTAACCGAATATTTGCATGTGGTTTCACTGCATTTCGAACTATTTGCAATTATATACAGTATAATAAATTTCGATCTTCCATAAATTTACAATTCATGTGGCATTTACGGAATTTAATAACTCGCGGGATAATGCTATGAGCCCTAAATATTTCTAAGGGCTCGATTAATTTAATTATTAGTATGTTAAGCAAAAAAATTTGATTTATTTAAAAAATAATCCCACCTCTTTTTCCCAATTTTAAATCTTAAATACGGCAAGATTTTTCTTTTTTTCTTCTTTTGTTGAATTTTGTCGAACAATGGGTAATTAAATTTAGTCCCATTGGCGGATACTAAACTTACCCTGTTGGTCTTCTCTACCAATATAGAGTAGAAGGATCTCTGAAGACGAAGATAATTAAGATGTGAGAAAAGATTTCTCGACCTTTCGTTGTCCTACTACATAAATACGAACGATCCATATTATATATAAAAACATATCTACCTTCATGACCTTTTGGGGTGTAACTCGTAATGTAGGCGTAATCACTCTTTCCTACTTGTAAATGGAATAAAGTTGAATGAAAAGTACTTTTTCAATATAGGAAAGAAGCAAATCTGGCTTCTGATGGGAAAATTAACTGCTAGAATGGATTCAAAGGCATCTATTAGCTCTAATTAACGACCAATTTAATAGCATTCATAGTTTTGTAAGTCTTGATTGTGAAAGCTACCCTCAAAAAATTTTGTTAATTTAGTTCTTAGTTAATTATCTATTGAGTCTTCTCTCACTGCACAGCTATAAAATTTCCAGAAACCGTCGCTACCTTGCAAACCTTTCCTATACTTATGATGTTATATACGAACCAAATCCACTTAATTACAAGCCTAACAAGGAGTATACATGCAGCAACAATTTTAGGGACAACTACAACTAGATCGTTGTTTTTGACAATGCATCGTAAATAGGCATACTAGGACGTTTAGGCCTCTACCAAGGCAATCATCTCCTCAAGGATCTAAAATTCGCATATTTGAGTCCCTTTGCTTGCTCTTATAATGTGAACTAGATCCACTTAATTACATGCTTAACAAAGAATATAAATGCAACCACAATTTTAGGGACAACTACAACTAGATCGTCGCAGATTTCCCGCATGATCTACAAATCTGGGATGGAAGGGAGCATGACTGTTGCAACCTTTCCAATCACTGTTTCGTATTTGCATGATTATTTTTTTCCATGTTTACAAGGAATAAAATTAAGTATTTACTGACCTTGGTTCGGTTTAACCGGCAATAAGACTTGAAAACAATTATCCGCTCAAGAAAGGCGAGTATGCTGGTATTTAGGTGTCTTTGGAAGGTGTAAGTCATAGAGAACGAAACAACAAAGCTATGGTGTTAGAGAACTAACACACACTTAGGAGCCGCGCAACAAACAAACGCAGTGGATGCTTGTTGAAAACTAAAACAGGACAGATCTTGGAACTATGACGCAACCGAAACATTCGTTCATGCAAACGGTGAAGTGCCAATCTTGTAAAGCTGACGTGGCAACTCGAAGAATTAACCGATTTGGAAAATGTCCCAAACATGTATAAACCAATAACATCATATTTTCTGGCGGCATACAATTGATGCATGCTAGCATTCTATTTTATTTAAAGTTCATTTTAAAAATAATAAGTATCTATATAACTTTCTAGCACATTTCACATATGTTAAAAAAGTAATATTAATTAAGGAGCTACTCTCAGAATTAAACCGGCAATTCACTTATTTTAGTATAAAAGGTCTGCTTTAGTTTAAGGCTATTGCAATCGCATCATATTATATTATAAATCATTTGTAATGTAATTTTGAAGTGAGGAGGACGGGGGGGGGGGTTCTTTCTCTTATTATGACCCACCAAAGCACCCAAATAAATATAACATACAAAAGTAATCCCATCCCTCGATTCCCACGTATTAGAAATGGAGTTAAGAAATATATCTAAGGAGCTACTCACTCGAGTAACCGGACGTTCAGCGAGCCGACTGAGGAAAAGAAAATACACCATAATAAGAGAATAGATCAGGTGTTTATTGCCATATAATTTCCTGGCTAACCTTAGGAGTAATTTGGCATTTATATCATTGAAAGAGAATCGGCCGATTAGTTATGCTGTTATTGCCAAAGAAAAATCATTCATGACCTAACCTTGGGAGGACTTTGGCAATTATATCCTTCAAAAGAGAATGTAAAACAACTTGAGGGTTTGAGATTTAGTTAGAATTGACCGAATAGTTATGATGTTATTGCCAAAAACAAAATAATTCATGCGCTAATCTTGAAAGGACTTTGGCAATTATAGCATCCAAAGGAGAATGTAAAACAACGTGAGGGTTTACCATTTTCGTTAGAATCGGCTGAATAATTACAATTTTATTACAAAAACAATAAAAAGCAACAACTGAACAACCGAACGACCGAACGACCAACCGACATAGTGAGATGTAGAGTCGTCCACGACTAGACTCGCACGCGACTAAAAAGAACGGAAATGAGAATAACCTTTTCTAGGGGTGTTTTTTTAGCTTAAATCACGAATATAACATCCGTTTCTTTCTGCCACCGTCCAGTTTATTGGAAATTACCAGGTTGCTTACGTTAAATACACTGATAGTTCTGTAGGGATTGAATGCAAACAGGATTGGGCCGAAACTGACAACTCTAAAAGTTAGGAACGGATTTTGACTGGAGTGTTTCAAATATATTTGTCAATCTAACCTGTTTTTTCTTTAGAGGAGACAGAGCTAAAATGACCAAAGAATTAAAAAAATCGCCAGACAGTTCCTGTTAGTTACATTAAGAGAATACAAGAGAGAGTTGACTAAACTTGTAAAGAAACTTTATGAGCTGTACTTTAGATGTGAACTGGGTGTCTATGACAAGCGCTGGATGCTTCACATTATTATATTGAGTCAAGTGTATAAGATCCCTTTCTGCCTAGGTAAAAGGCAAAGGGTCTGGTCTCATGATTGGCGTACCTATGGTCTGGAGGGAGCCAAACGACCATTGAACGGATTGCTACTTCTACTTAACAGATATTAAAGGTGGGTATTCAATGTTTTTTCTTTCCTGGTCTTTAATATACATACTTTTAAGAGATGTATGAATTAAATAAATCAAAATATGTTTATACTATGTTGTACTTCAACTATTTCTTACAAGCCATCACAGCCAGTAATATCCATTTTTAGTCTGATTTTATTTTATTTCACTGCATGTCGCAACAGAAAAGGCAAGAACTCTATCATGTATCCAGATATTCAGTCTGCTCTTTGCCCAGTTCGACATTGAAGTGATATTCCTGTACCACAGCCGCTCTTTGAATGACCGAACGATTCCACGAATAACTAAGACTGTTCAGAATCTCAAGATACACCATATGCGGCACAGTTTGACTCTGATAAGAAACCACACCTCATGACCCAACTAGAACTCAATGACCTAGTTCGTGATAAAACATTTACTAACAACAGAGTAAACTCTTGTCCTCACGTCTGCAATAATGAGACCTGTTGGATGAACATACTCAAATTACGGTATTTAGGAAGTGTTCTGCAGCTCTACAGCTCTACAGGTTTATTCAAGGCGCTTGAGCTCACTTATGAGCCAAATGAGTGGAGGTTATCTATAGATGCATATTTTTACAGGATAAAAGTGGTTCTGTTGCACATTGGAAACACAATGCCTTAAGTTTCAGTTGCTCACTCAGTCATTTTAAGAGAAATATGAGAACTTTGCTTTTAATCTACATCGCATAAGTTACAAGGAGCATGAGTGCATAATTTGTGTGGACTTGAAACTAGTATCCCAATTTAATGGGCTACAAACTGAATACACCGAGTTCATGTGCTTCCTTTGCAAGTGGGACAGTAGAACCAGATCAGAATATGTACGCTCAGAGGGTTCACCTCGAGGAAATTATGACGCCTGGATGCCATTATGTCATTCATGAGCCAGTAGTTAAGAAGGAGAAAATCATTTTGCCATCACTGCATATAAAACTAGGCCTGATGAATCAATTTACCAAAGCAATGCAACATAACAAGCCATGTTTCCAGTATCTCAAAGCGATCTTCGTTAAAATAAGTGATGCCAAGATTAAAGAAGGCATATTTGTAGGCCTTCAGATTCGTCATCTAATAGCTCATGAGGAATTTGAGGCGACAATGGATGAAACTGAGCTAACGGTCTGGCATGCATTTGAAGGACTTCTGGGAAGGCACCAAGGGGCCCAACGAGAGCGTATAGTGGAAAACCTAATCAAGTTCTACCAAGATCTCGGATGCAATATGTCACTGAAGCTACACTTTCTTCATTCTAATCCGTCCTTCTTCCCAAATAATGGAGGAGATATGAGTGATGGAAATCGAGAGAGGTTCCATAAAAATATAGCGTCATTGGAAAACAGGTATGAGGGAAAATAGAACCCTGCTCTGCTGGCTGACTTCTGCTGGAATATGATACGAGACACACAAGAGACGTCTTACAAACAAAGATATAAATTCTAAAATGTAGGTTAATACATTTTATAATGCTAACAAACATGCTGGTTCGTTATATATTCATTAATTAATTACAATGGGCAGATTTAATCCTTCTTTGGGGACGAAGTACATTTATGGTATCGTGAAAATCGGTATCAATTGCATAATTATTAAATCAGCAATTTACAAGAAAATGTTACATGATGGAAATTTTGTTATCAACTTCGAATTCAGAACACTTAACTTCATAATAAAATGCACATGAGATCTATGTTTTTATTGACACTAAAATTTATTGTGCAGTGTTATTACTACGTATTCCCGATGCGTAATCTGTACCTAATTTCGTATCCCCATGGTAACTCCCGGATATTACTGCAACATCAAAGTAGCACCCGAAATTTAAGATGGTATTACTAGAAACCTTACCACTAACTACCTAGTACCCATATCATATTTTTCTATACTTCTACGGTACTTACTCGCCAAATCCGGTACCCCACAAGTACCTAGTGTCTTACAAATCTGGCAGTTGCTCGCTACTTCCATGCGTTGCACTCAAATAACCAGCTAATAGTTCTCGCTACTCACCAATGTTGCTTGCTACTAATCAGAGTTATCGCTACCCACCAGCTGAGAGTTGCTCACCTCTCACCATGTGGCAGGTTGCTCGCTACTAACCATCGTTCCGCTACTAACCAACGTTGGTTGCTAACTGCCAGCTAACAGTTGCTCGCTATTAACAAGCTTGTTGTTTCTCACTTGTTCATCAGCTGACAGTTGCTTACTACTCACCAGGTGGCATTTGGTCGCTCATCACCACCTCACATTTGCTGGCTAAACACCAGCTAGCACTTGCTCGCTGCTTACTACTCACTAGCTGATAATTGCTCGTTAGTCACCAGCTGACAGTTGCTCACTACTCAGAAGCTGACACTTTCCTGCTATTCAGCAGATGGCATTTGTTCATTACACACCCGCTGGCAATTGCTGGTTGCTCACTATCTGCCAGTTGCTCGCTACTCACCATCATACCCATTCAAATTGATGAGTGTCAGTTTGCTATTCGTTCTTTGCGTCCTCAACTAGATCTCCCAACAGGATAATGAAATGAAAATAAAGATCAGAAGGACAATCGGTGGTGAATATGAAGTGTTCGGGTGTATTGTGTTTCTTTGGCACAAACCAGCGATCATGGAACTCCTCGTCAATACAGAAGAGTATCCGCCAATTGGCGGCCAGCTCATAACTACGCTGTAAGTTTTGTGTAGTTGCTCGGTGTGATCAAACCCGCGCCTTGAAAGTAGAATCCCGTGCCGTACCCAGAAAGCTACTGAGAGCTCTGCTGATCTTAGTTAGTTGTGAGAGTAAAAAACAAATTAAATTTGTTGTTTCCTACCGCCACACCTTAGCACTTGAGGCAAATATATATATAAGGAATGTGAAAAATGAGTAAGAATTAGTTCGTTAGAGAAGTATCTCAGAGAGAAAATAAAAAAGACCTGAAAGGGCAAAGAAGTTTAGGGGTTGATTAGGAAATCAAGGGTATCTAGATGCCATGAAAATTTCTGGCATAATTTAGAGTTCTGTAGTTGAAAAGGAGGTTAATCTGTGTAAATGATTAGTATTAGTTATTAATATAATTTTATAAGCTGCCAACCCTTGTTAATATTGTCATTAGTTACTTTTTGAATTATATTTTAATAAATTTACTGATATTCATGATATATGGCGTGATCTTGTACTTAATTAGATGTTTAAGTTAGTTGTTTAATCCCTTTGAAAGAGTCTTATTTCCGGATCGGTGAAGAGATATCTCTAATTAGAGTACAATTATCCTCTCATATGGTGATTCGTTATCTTCCCTTCTATGATAGAGGGAGTGACGGGGAGAGGGAGATTTTTTACAAGCCATGGGTGGCTTCCAGCTAATATGGAAGTTGATTTAGTTAAAAAGTGAGCATTTCAAAATAATTCTAATATCGGGCTCTGGTTCTGTTACTGAAGGAGGACATTTTCAGTCCCTGAATCTTTGCTATTCCAAAGAAAGACTAAAATGTTGACAAATATTGTTAAATTAATGATGTTGGATGATTATATTTTATTTCGTAATATATATTGTAAAGATTTATGTTTGAATCTCTATTAAATTTCAAAAATGATTCTTTCCAAATAAAAGCCCACAATCATTGTTACTCTCCAACAAAGTGGCCTATTATGCAAAGAGATAGTTCTTAAGGGTATCATATCAACGAACAACATCTTAAAAATCATAATTTTTTGAAAAGAGACTGGTTACACCTCTAAAAAGAAGTCTTATGTACACCCTTAAGCTTAATATTAACGCTAAGATCACCTGCTTTCAAGATCTGAGCTGCTGAAGGATATGGTTGCCTCCAGTGTAAAGCTTGCTCTCTATTGGAAAGAGGCACGTTTGAATGATTCAGTGGGCACAGTGAAACGGATACTTTTTAAAAAAAGGCTTAGGTTAAGAATGACTAAGAAACTGACTCTTTTCACCAAGAACTTTACTGATAAAGCTCGCTTCTTGTTGCTTGGAAATTCTGGAAGATTCCTCCTTAGTAGAAGAAGGTTTGAGCGCTTTCAGAAGTACTTTATCTTGCACACAGTCAATCATCCAGTCTCCATGTTTAGAGCTGATTCTCATCTAAGGGAACTTAAGCACTAACAATTTGGCCTCGAGAACACTTCCATATATTCCAAATGATAGCGAACTTCGATTAATCAGCACTTTTTCCCAATAGTTCAGGAGCAATTTGAGAGTAATAACTGCATTTGCCATCATGATGGCGTACCTTTTCATAAAGCAAAAGTAATAAAAAAGTTCTTGGTTGAAAATAACATCAAAGTTGTATAACTTTGGTCCGAGAATTTCCCAGATTTGAACCCAATAGAGAATTATTCGGTGATAATCAAATTGAAGATTGATAAACAGAAGCCATCCAATTGTAAGCAGTTGCAGATGTTTATTGAACCAAAATGGAACATTATCAGCAAAGATATCATCACAATTCTGTTCTTCAGCATGTCAAAACAAGTTTAAGCAGTCCTGAAGACAAGGGACATAATTGTAAATATTGAGTGTGCGCAACTATTGACTGTATTTATTAAATAAATCTGTTTAACTTTAAAATTTTCTATATTTCACCTTGAAACTATGATACAAACATATTAAAAATGCCACCTTTGATTATTTCTATTAAATTTCTTTGGAGAAAAATATAGTAGGCTCAAAGTATTTGGCTATGACTACAATCTTAGTCAAAACTATAAAGCATCCCTAATGTATTTAGATATTTAACCTATTTAATCAAACTTTTTAGAATTTATCACATTATTCATAAATAGGATAAAAATAATTTTAATATTTTTTAATATTCTGTTAATATTTTTGAAGGGTGTGTAATTAATAAAATGGTATATTCTCTAAAATCAGAATTTATCACTCTTTCCTTATGTTTCAATTCAAATTTATAACTATTGTGTGTTAACTATCGTTCTAAATAACTAATATAACTAAGATTAAAGAACTTATATAATAACAGAGAGCACATTTCCATTTTCTCCATAGCCACGATTTACCACAAGTTCAAATTGCTATAAAGATAATATGTTCAAGAGATGCTGTCCAAGCTACTTTAAAACGACATAAGGAGATCAAGAGCTTTGTATAAGAAAGAGAATCAGCAGTAAACGACTTGCAACAATTAGAGTAGACATCTATCATTCGTGCTTCAATATAGAATCGCAAAACAATAGTTTCTGAACTTGCTGGGAATGTTAATAAAGCTTCAATTTCAAAAGCTTCATCCTAGAAGAAGACTTAAAAATCAAGGTCTTAGAGAAGGCAAAGCAGGAATGAAGCCATGAATATCTGAGGTAAAGAGAAACAAATGTTTTCAGTGGTCCAAATATCCCACCAATTGAAGACATGAAATATGGTCTCAAATAATCTTGTCAAATAGAACTCATTATGAGTTCTGTAAGAAATAATATTTTATTTTTGTTTTAGATACAATTTAACTAATTGATTAAAATATATTTTTGAAGAAAATTATTAACAAAATTGAACTTTGTTGTTACAATTTTGTAGATCTTTACCACTTCTTGGGTTAACTTTGTGAGAGGAGTGGTTGGAGCATTTCACCCTGGTTGTGTGGTACCAAATGGAAAGCATGGAGGTGATTCTCTCATGAAATGCCAGCTAAAAATGAACTTCTGACTTATACCATCATGTTGTTACATGTTTTTGACCAATATATCGTGAAATTATATTTCACAACATCAAGTAATAAAGTTATATCTCAGTAGGACGATGTCTCATGCCCATACATACTACCACACCAAGAATTAGTATAAGGAAGTGGGAAACGCTTCTATGAAGTAGACACCACGTACCCAAAAATAAATTCAATACAACACTAGTTTGCACTGTCTTTAAAAGCAATATGAAGTACCATAAATACAAATAAATAGAACTATATGGGAAATTACGACTGCTATGGTTGCCTGATGTTCGTCTGTTCTCCTTACTCTGGTGAAGAATATTTTTGTGCTTTGCCAATCTCCCTTCTGAGATTGTGAATTTTAGACTCGCGAGTCTATGTGACTAAATCGTGAGTGCTATAAACAATGATCAGTGAAAATAGCATTGACGGATTTTGCAGTAAACTAAGAGTGAATTTTTTTCTCACTGACTTTCGAGAGCCTGTGGCGGGGTTTGAACTTGGACTCGATGAGTCATACCTCACTGTGGAGGTCCGTACAGCAGTGGGCCTTCTGGTCCTTACTCATTCACAACTTCCTGCAACTTTGTAGTCACGTTATAACCGTTCTTTTCGACCTCAATGCGAGGAGTGCTGCCTCAGATTACAGGTCGACCAACCCAGCAGGTATGAATCTTGACACACTTATTGACAGACAAATTATGAAGAGAATTGGACCAGACGACATTCATTACTCATAGATCAGCCGCAAAACCAGACATAGTGCTTACTAGCACTGTGTTCCACTACCACTACTTCATTAAGCCGGGCCTTCCTGTCCCCAGCGACCAGCAGGCTGACCTTATTAAAATCTCAATCTCCTTCATTCAGGTCCCCACCCGAGAACGAAAGAGCTACGCTCACGCTAACTGGGATACTTATAAACAACTAACCGAAAATTACAACCCTGACCCCTTAATTAATGCCACTTTACATGAGGAGTTAGATAAAATTACTGAATATTTATTGAAAGCTGATAAGGAGGCCATTCACAGAGTTAAATATAAAACTCTTCTTGCCCCTTCTTGGACTCCTAGAATTAAATCCCTCGCGACGGAATACGGAGAACGGAATTATGAAGTAAACCTCGCTGGCTCCAACATCATTCATTACGCACAGACGAACACTACAGATACGCGACGAATTGATGACTGTTATTAGGGTCCAACCTCTGACTTAAGGCTCGTTATACGTCCAATTTGCCGACGATATAACGATGATCTGCACGACACCTTATCGGAATGGGAATTATATGTCAGAGTACGGTGGTAGAAATCGAAAACATCAACTCTTTCAAGAAAAGATGTAAGATATCTACCAATGCCAAAAAGTTCCGTGTAATTCCAATATTCTGAGGACCCTCGCAGACATCCGTATGGGGAATGCACGCATCCCGTACTGCACGGAGGGCACGGTTCTGGGAGTCAGGATTACGACTCATGGATATCGGAGTCACGCAGCTAAAACTACAATGAATGCTCGGAAGGAATTGGGGAAATATTTCAGATTCCTAAACCTGAGTACCTCCAAAAAACTAAAGATCTATAATGCATGCATCCACCGGTCCCTAAAAACACGAGTCTCGAGACCCAAGTAATTATATTGGAAAGGGCCCAAAATAAGGCTGTCTATATTATAACAAGAACTCGAAGAAGAGAATGGAGAAGGCAGAGTGAGCTCCATGGTTAACTGGGGTTAACCCCTATAAACGTGGAGCTTCACCTGAGAGCAAGCAAGATCTGGAACAAAGTACACCTGAGCCTCCTGTCCCAGTTTGTACTCAGCACATTGACTTTGATGACATAGGACAAGCAAAACCTTTTAAAAGGAGCAGACTACTCATTAACAATGACGTAGACACACTGTTCAATTAGATTTTTACAATACCCAACCAACACAAAGCCAAACAGAATCTCCTTTACTTAGTTAGTCCAGCGCTAATTTCCCCCAAATTTTAGCGTAATTAACACTCCAAAAATATCAAATACAAAAGTTAAGTAAAATAAAAATAAACAAAATAATAAAGTCACTTTAAAATTCGGGCGTAAACAACACAGATAAAAAGAAGAAACAAACCAAAATTTCTTCACCAAAAGCAGTAGTGATTAAAAAATCTTATGCTATAAAGAATTGAATGCCTTTATATATATATATATATATATATATATATATATATATATATATATATATATATATATATATATATATATACATGTATATATATATATATATATATATATATATATATATATATATATATATATATATATATATATATATATATATCAAAACGCAAAGAAAGCCAGAGATGCCCTATCACCAGGGACCTGTCTTTCATTTTACTTTTCATTTTCGCTTTTCTGTCATTTTTCCCCAAAGTTCCCCACTATTTCTCCTACTAAAATCCTCTCAACGGTTCAACGGTTTATTAAGTAATTAAATACAAAAAGGTAATTATATACATTGCATGTAACTAGTTATAATGATAGAAAATAATGGTGAAAATAGATTTTAGCAGAGGAGGTAAAAGCACTGAGTAGGAGTAGGAAAAGATAGCTTGACGGAGACTTGGGAATCGTTATCAATTTACTTTTCGAAGTTAAATTTAAATACTATACAAAGATTAAGGATAATATACAATACATTCTTAAGATTACTGTTGTTATATACTTGTTATTGTTCATTTAATTTTAGTTTATTTTATTACACTTTATATTTACAATTCAAATATTATAGAGAGGTTAAGAATAATTTACTATACAATCTTAAAATTACTGTTATTGCACACCTATTATAGTTCATTTAATTTTTTAGATTATTATATTTCACTACACATTATATTTACAGTAGTTTTTAATGCTTATTAAGTCTGTTTTTGTAATTTTTTAATTTAGTTTTACATTAAATCAATTAAAATTAGATTTATTATTACTGTATAAATTTATAATTTATGCTTATTTATTTACTACATAATTTATTTTCACTAAATTAGTTTAGTAACACTTTAATTGTTCGTTACTTTACGTTAAGACTAGATTTTCTGTTACTGTCTATAATTTACTGTTTATTCACTTTTTCTTAATTTGTATTTATTTTATCTATTTTACTATTTTCACTTTATTACTTTTCAGTGAATTGGATTTATTTCACTAATTTGATTAGTTAATTCGCTCACAGTCATTATTCACTTTGATTACTCTTTTTTTGGTATTCACTATTGAATTTGTGATGTCTTTTGACCACTCCTTATGTCTTTAAAAGTTGTCATATTTACGTTATGTACGTCTCTAGGGTTGATATACACTAGGGATTTTAAGAGTAGGGCCGACACTTCTTTCCTGGAGTATGGTCCCTCGTACGTCCATTTGTACTCACCCGCAGCTAGGCCAATGATGAGTAGTTCCAGGTAGTCTTTGGAGAACGGGGACAGGGGGGAGCCGAAGACACGTAGAACCACGTCTTTCCCGTGGAAAAAGTGACCTCTTTCGAGGATTTCTTTTTCTCAGTGAGGAGGAACCCTTCATGCCTTTCGTCCTCCTCCTCTTCCTTCACCGAAGTATATTGCTACTACTGCGGTGTTTTCTCTGGAGTCTTCTTATTCTTCTTCTTTTCTTCTTTGCGCCTTTTTTCTCTTCTTCTTCTTCCGAAGGCATTTGTATTTTCCTTCCTTCTTCTTTTCCAGTTTCCTTAACCCCATTACTTGAGGGTGCCTTCTTTTCGTCTTCGATGAACTCAAGGTTGAAAAGGCCCGCCGAGTCTGGGTTTTCAGGAAACCAAACTTTTTGTTGCAACCATTCTTCTCAAGAAGAAGGTTGGGGTGGAAAGAGAAGGTACCGGGGTTTGTTAGGTTTGCGAGGTGGGCAACAATGACCATAGGCATGATTTCTTGCCCTTCCTTTGGCATGACCAACTTTGTAATATTCGTTTGCGTCGGAGTGGTAGTCCTTGCTGCAGTATCCACGTACGTGGATTTATTCTCTCTTCTTTTTCTTCCCTCATCCTATCTCTTTTTTTGCGGATGGCCTCTTTACGAATTGGGCACCTCATTGCAAGGGCCCTGTGGTCACCCCCACAATTTATATATTTTTGCACCCTTTCCCTCCACTCTTTCCAACCGTGTCCGGTTTTGGCGCAGTTGGAGCATGCAGGGTCAGCAATTGTGCAATCTTTTGTGGCGTGTTTTTCGACTGCATAGCATTTGAAGCAGCAGTCGATTTGAATGCATTCTTCTTTTACGATTTGCTCAGGGCTGACCTTCATGTAGAAGCCAAGCAGCATGTCGTTTTTGGCTCGGTTTGCCATATCGATGGTACTGAATACAATCTTTACCACGCCGTTTCCTTTACCGAATTTGTACACTGCTGTGATGCAGGCCCACTCTCGTTTTGCTTCGAGTTCTTTTTTAATAACTTCGCAAGAATTTTCTGTGAAGATTGGGTCTAGTTTTGTTAGTATGATGGTTCGTTGGGCCAGGATTTCCTGCGGTACACTTGCTTTAAGCATAATCTTCTTGAGATGAGCTTGAGCTTCGTCGGAGACCAGCCTCTCGATGTCCCCAATTGTGCTGCAAATGGTTGCATAACCATTGGGAGTGTCAAGGAGTCTGATGAGCACCACGTGGATTTTTTTATAAATTGTTTGTATCACCTCCATTTTTTCCGGTTTTAGTGCCCCCCCTATGGTACGGAGGGGCATCCTTTTGCAGTCCTGAGGGGCTTCCCCCATGCTGGGGCCCCTCTTCTAGTAGCTGTTCCTTGAAAGAGGATGTATACGTAAAGTTTTTGCACGAATAAAAAATTAACACTTATTGCGGACCGCCTTTATATGCGTCCGCCTTTTCACTCGATTTTTTACACAAAAAGGTTTACACTGCCTTCGTGGCCATTTGCTTACGCGGAGCTTTACCTCCGGTAGACTTGCGAGCGGTAATTCTGACTTCTACTAAAATCCTCTACTACTATATTTATCACTTAATATGCCCAAGTCCAGTATGGGAAATTACAAGATGAACGGGGAAACATAGCTTCATAAATTTCTGAACGTTTTACGAAATCCATACCACGAAGAATTATGGCTATAATTAATGAAATAGAAGTGGGGGGTCAACTAAATACTAAAATAATTAACAATAAGTATAATATATATATATATATATATATATATATATATATATATATATATATAAATGCATAAAATCCCCAGGAAAATGAAACGCGGACTCCAAGTACTTTCGAACTTGTTTAGTTCATTATCAAGGAATAACGAGTTTTTACAAAGGTGCTATCTATATGTGAAACAGAAGGGAAATGTCACGTCCATGCAAATCAAAAGGACCCAAAGTAGAAAAATAATATCAAAGACGGATGTGAAATATAAAACCAAATAGATAAGGTCTACTTCCGGAAAATTCCAACCTGTGCGCAAATAATGTAGACATTTATGTGAATAAACTAAGTACATACGAGTACATACCAGATTGTGAATACATAAAAATAGACAAGAGAGAAATAAGTAAATTAATAAATCAAAGGGCTAAGATTTTAAATGGAAAATTTCGTTATAAATAAGCCTTTTAATAACACAGTCTAGTGTAAAAAGACCAGGGGATATGTTAAAATTAGGCGAGGAATTAATGAATGAGCATTCAACAATATTTCTTTGAATAAAGTCATTAGATTTGTGAATAAATTAGTCGAATTCCATTTGATCAGATGACTTTTTTCCGATAAATAGACAAAGAAAGCGCTGCTGCATTTCCCCCTCCTAATATTGTATTTATGTTCCGTCAAGCGTACACTTAGAGATTTGCCGGTTTGCCCAAAGTATTGTTTAAGGTAAACTGAACAATCAACAGAATAAACCTCACCAATAATATTGTTATTATTATAAATCAACATTTTATACTTGGTAGACTGATATTTGAATATAACAGAAATATTTAACTTATTCAAAAGGCGGGAAAGCAAGGAAAAGGACTCAGAAAACGGTAAAATAAGGGAGTTGTCAAAATTGTATGCGGGAGGGATTTCCATTCTACAAAGGGCGTTTTTGCCAAATCTAGGCATCCTGCAAGAAATTTAGGAGGGTAGCAAAGATTGCTAGCATTTTCAAAGATCTTAGAAATTTCACGATCCAAGAATTTTCCCCGGAAAAACAGTGAAATTAATACAGACCGTTTGACTTTATCATTATGACCTGAGTAAAAATGAATATAAGAACAGGCGTCGGTGAGCTTACGATAGACGGAAAATTTAAATCCAGATGGAGTCCTATGAATAAGTAGATCTAAGAACGGGAGAATACCATGTTTCTCCGAGGGTTGCGGGTCACTAGCCCGGAATTCTTGGATCGTGAGATATCTAATATCTTTCAAATTGTTACCAATCCTTGATACCCTTTATGTTGAGAAAAGGGAAAGTTAAACCAAGGTAGGACATTTTCTACAAAATCAGATTGCAAGTTTATTAATTATTATTTTTCATCGCGATTTTTCAATTTACTCTAAAACAAGTCTTCGTCAACCACAGCATCTGGTAGATTATTCTAGATTCTTATGGTTCTGTTAAAGAAGAAGAATTTGTTTCGTCTACCCGAAAGTGACATCCCTCCAGCTTAAGGTTGTGACCACGCGTTGATTTATTTGATATAAATATTAAAAATTTTGACTTGTTTATATTTTCAAAACCATAAACGATTTTAAATAACTCTATAATGTCTTTGCGTATGTGTCTCAGTTTAAGAAAGAATAGATTTAGTGGTTTAAGACTGTCCTTGTAATTCTTTGTTCTCAAGTAACGAATCATATTGGTCATTCGATGGTGGACTCGTTCTAATTTTTATGTGTCGCACTCTAGATGTAGTGACCAAAACTGCACGCAATATTCCCAATGTGGCTTCACAAGTCCATTATTCTGTTTGCCTTTTTCAATGCCTCCATGCATTGTTTACTTCATTTAAGGTAGCCTGAAATTTTCACACGGAGATCTTTTTCCACGTTGATGTTTGATAATTCGGTTCCGCCCAGTTATATTTGGTTCCCACGTTGCTTCAAACTATGTGGAGGGATTTGCACTTGGCGAAGTTAAAATTCATTTGCCATTTGCTCGCCCATTCAACCAATTTGTTTATGTCGTTTTGAATTAGTGCACGGTCTTCGGATGTTATTGCATGGCCGCCAAATTTGGTATCATCTACAAAAATTTATAACTTGTTCATTTTGGCGATGTCTATGTCGATAATGTATATAGGAGAGAGTAACAAACAACTAAATGACAATTACGATCAGATTGCTAATTTATCATTGATCAGAACAAGATATAAGGGGTTAACGAGAAAGAAAGCATAAATGAGGCATCTCATAGAAGATCAACAAAGGAATATATTGGATAGCATTATTGAGGAAATAAATCTATAGAGAAACATGAAATACATTAAAAGATAACAAATAAGATATGAGAGAAACATACGTGGATTAAAGTATCGACGAAAACGAACAAGGAAAAAAAATCAAGACTACAAACATTATGAGATAGGTTTAAACTCCAATGTAAGTTGATGTTCTAAATTACGCAAGGGAAGAATGATCACTGTCACCTCGAAATTCAGGAGTTTCTCAAAGACAATCTGCGCAAGTTTTAAAATAATTACCTATCGCCACTCGCCGAACAACAAAGGAAAGATCACTGGGACCAGGCACTCAGTAACATAAGAAAAGATAAAAAGTGCTATCTATTCATTTCAGCAGAGAGAGCCTGCCCGTCACGCACTGCCAGGATCATCCTCACCAAGGCCCGTGGCAATATAATTAACACCAGAAAGAACATCTTTAATGTGTTTCTAAACAACTGTTAGTTTCAAGATGAATACAAATTCCCAAGCCACCCAGGTAAGCTGCCCAGCCAAATGAGCTACAGAAATATTGATTTCCTCCTTCCTAGGAAAATGATTTAATAATATCTTAATCAAAAGACAAATAAATTATATTGAAAGAATCAAATTCCGAATACTAGTTAGGTTTCTATAAAGGTAGCGATACCAAAATTGAACTTTGCATCATCACTACATATAGCCAAGGCAAAAGAAGAGAGAAGTAAATTGATTTAAGCCCTTCTTCTAGTTTTATCAAAAATTATCGACATCAGAGCTGACGTACCCTTTAACCTCCGATTTCTAACATGATAAATTCAACTGGTAATGGAAGAAGCAAGATTGTAGTCATGAAAATCATAGTATTTCATGAATAATCATGATGTATTTTCGAAATAGCTCAACTTAAAAATGACCAGAAAGAAAGAACATGAATTTACCTCTAGGATTTATAATACCAAAAGGACAAACTCATCGATCCAGGCTCAAGATATACTGTAGACCACAATCATGAATACTCGATCAACAGGCTAAAGGTGAAATTTTAGCAAAGAGAAGGTATCAAATGAAGTGGAAAGTGTTAAGTGAGAAAAACAGTTTAACGTGAAAGGTAACAAGTATAACAAAGTAGAGTTAAATGAAAGTGAAATAAGAAGTAAAGTTCACTAGGCAAATAACCAAAGTGGTAGCAAATCGACACAAAAACAAATATCATACAAAGAAACAATACATTTATCACGAATGCCACAATAAATAAGGCAGTATAATCTAAGTAATAAACCAAAATAAATAATCTTACAATGGCATGAATGTTACGATAAAGGCATGAATGAATGAAAAAATACAAGAAAACACCGACTAGACAGTTACAAGGAGTTACAAGGAAAGAAAGTACCCTAGGAGACTTTATGGTCCATTCGAAGAGGGTACCTTTGGACTAGCAATCGAGCGGGCACATTACTGCTCAATTGTTATGCGTCCCTAAACGGCCACTTTTCAAGACTTTGTCTAGCCTTGATTTGAACTGGTCAACAGATTCACTGTTGACAACTTCCACTTGAAGTGCGTTCCACTTACCGCAGATACTGTAGGTGAAAAAATTTAAAAACAGATTGCCGTTGTAACGCTTCAGTTCAAGTTTGAAGCCGTGATTGCGCGTTCCGTTCTCACTCAGTTTGAAAATATCGCGGTAGTCAACATTGTCGAACCCTCGAAGTATTTTGAAAACTTCGACGAGATGACCACGCAGTCTACGGGTTTCCAGCGAGAACAGATCTAATTCCCTTAGTCTATCCTCATAACTTTTATGTCAGATAGAGGGAATCAGTTTGGTTGCCCTAGCTTGTACGCGTTCCAACCTTGCGATGTCCTTTCGAAAGGAAGGACTCCAAAATTTTACGGCATACTTCAGGTGCGGCCGAACGAGGGAGTTGTACAGACAAAGTACTATCTCCTTGTTACGGTATCCAAACTATCGCTTTATGTAGCCTAACATCCTTTGGGCTTTCTTCTCTGCCTTGATGCACTGTTTCGAGAACTTGAGGGCGCTAGTGATAGTAACACCCTAGTCCCTCTCTGGGCCACTTGATTTAAGGGCAGTTCCTTTAAGGAAGTACTGAGATTTGGGGTTTCGGTGGCCGATATATATTACTTTGCATTTGTTCACGGTGAAAGGCATTTGCCACGTGTCCGACCACTCCCCAATCCTTTGAAGGTCCTCTTGGAGGCTGGCAGTATCCCCTCCTTTGCCACATTTATACCAAGCTTGGTTTCGTCGGCAAATTTGGAAATCTTGGCATCCATGTCACCTTCCATGTCGTTGACGTAGATGATAAATAGTAGTGGTCCAAGGACAGAACCTTGAGGCACCCCGCTAGTAACGGGCACCCACTCAGAAACCTGTCCATTCAGCACCACCCGTTGCCGTCTGCCACTTAGCCAGTTCTCGATCCAGCCGACTACTTTTTCCTCTATGCCCAGCGCTCGCACTTTCCGGAGAAGGCAGCGGTGTGGTACCTTATCAAAGGCTTTCTGAAAGTCTAAGTAGACCACATCCACCGCCTTTTCTCGATCGTGCTCACTGAACACGAAGTGGAAGAATTGCACAAGGTTCGTCAGGCATGACCGTTGCCTTCGGAAGCCGTGCTGGGAACTCCTCAGTAGCAGGTTTGACTCTAAATACGACGTCATTTTATCCACCATCATGCTTTCTATGAGTTTATCGACTATCGAAGTCAGAATGATAGGTCGGTAGTTTGACGGTTGGCTACGGTCTCCTTTCTTGAAGTTAGGAGTCACCTCCGCTTCACGCCAGTCTCGAGGAACGCATTCGGTCCGGATTGACATGTTGAAGATTGCGGTCAGCTGTTGTGACACTTGATCGCGCACTTCTTTCAACCCTTTAGGTAGAAACCCATCTGGGCCAGGTGACTTATTCGTCATTAGGTCACTGATCTTCTTTTTTATTTCCCCTTCGGTGAAGTTCATATCCTCCAGCTTTTTCCCCGAGTAGGAATCCATTGGCTGAGGGATGGGACCACACTCTTCAGTAAACACTGAAGAGAAGTAGTCGTTGAGGAGGTTAGCATTTTCTGCATCTGAATGCTTCAATGCCCCCTTGTCATTTCTCAAAGGGCCAATCATTCGACGGATTGGTTTACCACTGTTCATATATCCAAAAAACTCCTTGGGATTCTCTTTACAGAGTCTCGCCACCCGGAGTTCCTCAGACCGCTTAGCCGCCCTTATGCTGGACTTTAATCTCATAGCTAGCCTCCAGTATTCGTCAAAGTCACCCGAGATCTTCGATTGCCGGTACCCAGTTCTCTTCTCCCTAAGCAGTTGGCCGATTTCTCGATTAAACCACTTTAGTTTGAACAGAAGACCGACGGGGACATTTCAGAGGGTTTAAACGTGATTGAAGACTCATGAACTTACTTTTGAAACTGTTCCAAGAATCTTCAACAACATCGCACACTTCTAGCCTTACGTCAGTGAGTCCAGCACAAAGACTTGCAAAGTCTGCTCTTTTCAAATCGAGTGACCTCGATTTACTAGTTGCAGGCCCTGCCTCCGGGACTTTGACTAGAAATCTAATTAGTCGGTGGTCACTGCCACCGCCCTTTTTGCCAACAGAGAGGTTCTCAAAAAAATCATTCTCAGAGGTGAAAACCAAGTCGAGAATATTGTCTCTTCTCGTTGGCTCTCTCACCCATTGAGTCAGGAACTCGTTGATCGCGAACTCAAGGAGTAGTGCGTTCTTGCCACAGGGTTCTCTGGTTTCCCAGTCAACTTGTGTGTTGAAATCACCCATGACGATACACACTCTGTCTTTGACAAGTTCTCGTAGTAGCTGGTACAGATCTCTGTCCTTTTCAACGTGTTGGGCAGGAGGTCTATAAAGCACCACTATCCTGTATTTAGCAGGACCTATCTCTAGGTCAACACCTAGTAATTCATGGTCGGATACGATGTTGCAATCCGTCGAGTTGAGAGTATCCTTGACATACAACATCACACCGTCACCCTCTCTGTCTGGCCTATCTTTCAGGAAGAGCTGGTAAACGGGAATCGTGAATTCACCTTCAAAATCTCGGCTTGAGGTTTTTATCCACGACTCCGTTATGGCCAGCATCTCCGGTTCTTCTGTTGCTACAAAGCCACGAAGTTCTAGAAACTTGTTTCTGATAGACCTCGCATTAAACAGAAGAACTTTGAGGGAGTCCCCGACTGTAGGACTCCCTACGCTCTTCCGTTTCCTGCTTTCTTTTTCTGTGGCGGGTTCACTGCCCTCTTTGTGACTTCAGAAAAGGTCGTTCCTGGAGTAACACGGGATGCACTCGGTCCCTTTTGTACAGGTCATTTCTCCCGTAAAAGGTGCGGTAGGGGTCTACAAAAAAGACTCCTTCCGCCGTACAAAGATCTCCCAGGCGTTGGTTTATGGAGACGTTCCTCGCGTGAGAATTGCGGGATGGACCTCGTCTGGGAGTATCTTGACCACGACACGTCTGCGGGTTACGAGCCCACAGTCGTCAACTCCTCCCATAACTGTGGTCAGGATCTTCCCGCTGGCGCCTACTTTTCCTCCTCGTAGTTAGAGATCGTTGCCACTTGCTATGAGGGCAACTACTGAGTTCTCAGCGATCTGAAATTTCTCAGCCTCCACCCTTATTTCTCCGTTCCCCTTTCCTGGAAGGCAGCTTACTTTTACACTGGTGCGAATGCCAGCCGCTAGCAAGGGTTGTAGTTCCCGCGCTTGGGAGTCACCGATCACGATGATTCTCGCGCATTTTGGTTCAGAGGACAGAGGCTTTCCTTTCAGTATGGGCTCTTTCGATTCCTCTTTCTTTCCCACATTTCTGTTTTTTTTCTTCTTCTTTTTCTTCTTCGTTTTTTCTTCCGTTTCTACTTTCTCTTCTGTTTTATCTACTTTTTTTACTTTCTTACTATTCCTTTTCTTCTTTTTGACGCTCTGAGTAACCCCAGCAGTTGCTGGCTCTGGGACGTCGGATAGTTGGCCTATCTATATCGACGCGGTGCATGAGAGCCCAACAGAGGAGCCATCCGCGTCGTTGGGAGTTTCTTGTTGCTGTTGCTCTACCTTGGTGGCTTTAATCTCTGCAATGATGGCTTTGGAATGACGTATTTGAGTCACATGCTCAGACTCGAGGGTTTTCACCTTTTCTTCCAGCCGGGGTGTTTTTTCCTCAGAAGATTTAAAAAGTTCTTCAAGCTCCTGAAGTTCTGCCCTTAGGACGCAGTCCGTGCAGATACTTCCAGGGTGGCATTTTGAGAAACACCCCTCCGGAAAATCTACGCACCACTTGTCCTTTTGGCATGTCGAGCAGGTATACTTTAACGCACCAGGTCTTTTCTTTCCAGTCATGCTGAACACTTCATATATTTGAATACTTTGTGACCACTCTATAAAAAAGAAAGGATGTGGTGAGTTCGCCCCGGGTCTTTCGCTCCCGCCTATCGATTGGCAAGGTTTCGGATCTTTCAGAAGGCACGCTTCTTGTGCTGCTGTTTGTCCAACCGAGTCGTCAAACCTCGGCGTGCCGTGGCTCCCAACCAAGCAGCACTGACGGTTTCCGAAGGGGCCATCGATTTCTCACCAGGTGAACAACGAAGCACGCCCCGTACTAAACTCCTACTAGTTCCCTTCACGACGGCCAGGATCTCGGAGCAGCGTTCACTGGATATCCCGCCACACCAAGAGACTCGACCCAAGGTTTTTATTGGCCTGGCAACCAACCTGGGAACAATGGGCCGTCACTTCGGACCGATGCTACCAGAGGCACCCGTCAACGGTCACTGGAAATGGTCATCTATAGAGAATTTCCCCTAGCAACTCAGTAGAGCAATCAAAAGTAATAGAATGTGCGTTGAAAAGATACTCTTCATTTGTATTCCACGTTAATCAGTTGGTGTAAATAATTAAACTTTCCAATTTCATTCTTCTATCTCTAACGAAAGAAGGTAAACTAACATCAACACCTTACCATCTCTCATCCCAGCCTCATTTTAATCTCAGCCTATTCCTTACTCACATTCTTGGTTCCAGCTGATTCCCTCGTCCTGACCTGAACGTCAAAGAGTGGGAGGAGATACATGAATGGGGAGTCGTTCGGGAGTCACTTCTCTCTTCACTCTTTGCTGGGGTAAATATAACTGTAGTCAGTACCACCATCCTCTATTTCTAGTATAAGATCTTCCATAACTTTTGAAAGATAAAATCCGAGGTTTCTAAAAAAGGTGTACAATAACCTACAACTATAATCTACGTATGAGTAAATTTTATCCAACTTTGGATGAAGAAAAGACATTAATCTTCAAAAGGGCAATTTATTAGAAATATTGCGCTATAAAATGATCCGAACAACAGCTAAAACAAATTACTTTGGGAATATAAGATTAAATTCTCAGTGAAAAACATTTGTACAAATTATGAGTAGTACTTATTGTGAATGCATTTATTCTTGATAATAGTTTGACATCTGACACAGGAACGAACTCACTGTTGATAATAATGCTCTATTTATCTTGAAGAATTTCCCAGTGTCCCAGAGTTCTTTAACTGTTTTCGGATTCCTCGCTCTAGACCTGTCTCTAAATGGCTTCTAATCATTTCCAATAGGATTCAGGTCAAGAGTCTGTGCAGGCCAGTTCATAGCAGTGATGTGCTTATCTATACTGAAGGTCTTTACCGACTTGGCCGTGTTGCAGGGGGCGTTAACCAAACTGATAATGGTAGGATGGGTTTCGGAGGATCGCAGATGGAACAAACCATGCTGTGACTGCAATTTATTGCACAATTGTGAATTCACTGTATGCGTAAGCGCACAAGTGGCTCAGTGACTTCACACAAAATCATGTTTCAGAACTTCCCACTCAATGCGCGAATCTTCTGTCTTTTTAGTGAAAGTATCACACAATATTTCAGTCACTCATTGACCAACGCACAGCGTAGGATCAGGAACGAACGAATCAGCTTAGATTCGTTAGTAAAGTGGACTTGGATCCATTTGTCAATCATACATGTAACGTGTTCATTAGTGAATGCAAGGTAAACATTATTGTTATGTGGAGTGAACATTGGGATGACCACGGCTGTGTGAGCGTGAAGATTTTCTTCCTCTAGCCATCGTGGGTCAGTTTGCCAATAGAAGTTGAAGGTAAAAATCTCACTAATCTCTTAAGAAACTCCTGAATCGGTCTTAAACGATCTTTAATCCAAATTTGAATAATGACTCATTCTTCCATTTTTGATGTCTTGTTCGCTCTATTTTTTAATTTTCCAGCCTTACATGTCCCCATTTTGTCATACATTGACCGCATATTATGGAGTGCACTTTTGCAGCACTTGATTGTCTTTGCAACGGCCTCAATTGAAAGACCATCTTGGTGACGCAGCTTTTTGATTTGCTCGCTGATAGAAAGAGGTTGATAGATTTCTTAGGCTTCTTATCTGGATGACAGTTTGCAAGTGAGTAATAAACTGACAAGGTTTGAATAAAACTTTGGGATATAAAAGGAATTTATATTGAATTAGATTTAGGGTGAAAATATTTTTATGCTCAAGTTTTGAGCTCTCAACTGATAATAAACTGAAGTTAGTTGCCATGCCACCAATGTCATTTTCTCGACAAGAAACCTAAGCCGTCGGATTATCTTTCAAATTTGAATTTTCTCGTAAATTACTGATCCATGACAAGTTTCATTTTATTCATTCATCTCCTTATTCCATGAAGAAGTTATATTAAGTAAAAGTTTAGAATAAAATCTCTGGCCGATAACAATCGTCTCCCTCCATCCCCGTCATAATTGTTGTTGTGAAGGAAATCGTTGTAAATGATTGTGGATAGAAAGAATTTTATACACATTTTAGTTACTTTTTGTAACCTATAATATTTTTTTAAAAATTTTTTTCAGAATTAATATAACATATACTTCAACTTCTGCCATTTCCTACCAACGGTTGTTTCTCAACTATTATTGTCACTGTCTCTTGCACACCCATCATCCTTTTATTCAGTACTTCGCACAAAGTTTACATTCCATTTCATTGCCGATGCAGAGGATATAATTTTCAAAGTGTATAATATTTTAATTTTCATCCTATTTTAATGATTTTGGCTGCTGTTAATATTTTTCTAATTAGGTTTCTTATTTTCTTGTACTAGAATAATCCTAATCACTGAAAGAGTTATTTTAGTACCAGAAAATAAGATTATCTTAATTATCTTGACCAAACAAACAGAAAAGTTTATTAAATATTTGAGCGTATTGAGAAGTGCCAGATGGATTTTACTTGTGTTAGCTCAATGTCTATTAACAGATCTATTTTTTAATTAGCACAAATGTCGACAAAAACTAGGACCACAATTAGCATGTTCCTTAATTTAAAAATAATATTGGTCTACCATTATTTCATTTAGATAAAAGAGTGAGGGCTATATAAAAATTAATGTAGTTCGGAGGAGATAAAAAAAATTATGAGCCTTTAAATAAACGATAAATGAAAATCCTATGGTTGGTACGTTACATGTGTTAACTAAAAATTCCAAGTGTATAAATAGACATCCTACTTCTGATTGCTTTTAAAAAACAGAAATACTTCTGCAGAATAAAAATAGTTTCAGTCAAAATTTTACAGCTAATTTTTGTTTATATGGGGGATTGAGGACCAACGCATGTTTCATGAGAAACAAACAAAACAAAAGCATTAAAGAATAAAATATTTCTCGCGGACGAACTAATTATCGGTTAAGAGCAAAAAACGTGAGCATATAAATATTTTCACCCAATGTCTACTTTAATATAAATTCCTTTTCTATCCCAAATTTTCATTTAAACTTTGTCGAGAGCTTTTCATTATATGAACTAAAGTTAGCATGTGCGAATAAATTAACTCACCTAATAACTTCTCTCGAATAAGAGAACTTAGAGTTCAAACTTAATTTAAAATATTTAATCACAACAATCATTAATCTTACATATTAATGAACTTTCATACAGCTCACCTAATTCTTGACATATTAATTTTCTTTATTTATCAGACGGCTAAGTTTCCTTGCAGATAGAAGCAATTAACTCATTGATCATCAGGTAGAACTTGAATTCTATAGGGGAAATAAATATAGATGAAAAGATATTCTATAATAAGTAAAAGTTATAATAACCCCTCAACATAAATTATATTAACACGTAAAAATTATATAGATAAATCCTGTTAGTAGAAAAGCAAGACAGGATTACTGTTTTGCCGTTAAACTAAACTAATATTATGACGTTGTACTGATAAATCTTCTAAAGTTCACTGCCATTCATCACTCTTGACAATTTAAATAAATTTTGTGAATATAATTCTCGAAAATATTGAGGCTCATTATATTCTGTTTGCATCGCCTCAAACCATCTCTCCTTTTCTATGAAAATATAAGGGTAAAATGTTATTGGAACCATTCTAAGATGTTTGCTTCGGGTATATATAAAATCTAGCTTTTCGTTCAAGACGAGTATTGGTATTACTCTACCCTTAGAAATGATTCAGCTTTGCGAGAGCTCCGCGGACTCTTCATCGCAACAACTCATCTTTGTTTAACAACTCTCCCCATTGGTTCACTTAGTTAAGTAATTAAAAAAAATGAGTAACAGAAAGAAAACTAATCCTTAGATTTAATTATTTTTCTTAAAAGTCTGCAGTTAAACTAATTCAGGGGATCTTTAACGAAAAACTAAATTGAAAAATATTAAATGGAAATCTATTCAATAAAAATAACAATTGCAGGATGAATTGGTTAGAAGATTAAGAGCCCCATAGCTGCTAAGTGGAATGACATTGATGGTTGGTAGATTGGTTAAATACAAGAGAAAGACAAATTTCACCCCAAAGCGCAAGTTGTTAGCAAAAACAAGAACCTTCTTTCCCTATAGTATTAATGTCACTTCGCTGAGTAACTATGAGACTATTATTTAATAGTAATGCTAATCAGTTAAGCGTTAAGTTGTTTTTTTTTATTTAATAGATTTCACATACTCCTAGTGCTCTTTTTAATATTTGTTTCTGCTCGAGGTCCCCTGAATTTCTGAAATTATTTAACTGTTCGAAATAATATAAAAAATTCATGAAACGAAGATGAAATTTGGCAGGGAAGGATCCCAGGATCTCTCGCGAAGACAAATTGTTTCTTGCGATAGTATGAGCGCCGCGAGAGAAGCGGGAATAACCAACCAGTCGAAGAGAGTGGGAGAATAACGAATCTCATTGAGCAGAGAACACATTGTCCCTAGCTTTATAAGTATGTGCAGTCGAGTCATGATGATTACACCCTATTGATTATAATAATTGCGACTGTATTTCAAAGGATACAGCATAGTCACTCTGTCTATTATTTGTTTTAGTGTATATACAAAAAAAATGCATAACCTGTTGAAAGGAAGGGGAATTAAGGAGAGAGAAAATCCCTACCAATTTTGCTACAACATATCAAGATGAATCGCTTAGAAAATAAATACGCAATTTTAGTAGGGAATAAAATTATTTGGTGTTGGTTTGAGTCTGAATGAGTAGCGACATACAATTATAAATTAGCTCACAAACACTGGTCACTACAGCTTGTAGATAAATCTGATAAATACGACCAGGACTAGGACTTCATCCGATAATTTACTACACTCGATGTCCCTTAACTTCGCCCAAAATTGGAAGCAGTGTTTTTATTCCGCTAGACTGGAACAAATAGTTAGTGAATAGAAATATACTATGTAAAATTAATACATACTTATTTGAACAAAATTGCACGTCAGTGTAATAATACAGGGTACTTATTGAGTTCATTCGAGAAGGAACAATCTGAAATGTCCTATTCAGAATATATATTGTTTTTTTAATGATTAGGGTTGGATTTCTGATGACTTAAATTAGCCATGAATATCGGTTAGGTAGAGAGTGCGACTTGCTTCTGTTAGTTGTAGGTACTTTGATTTTATTTCCTGTTCTGATCAGTTCAAACAAGAGCAATTTTGAAAACAGGCTTTGATAATTATCAGTAATGCCATCTTTCACTTATTCTAAGAGGGAATATATTGCTTGAAGGCAAAAAGGCCTATGTCTGTAGCTCGTAAAGGGAATTGGAATGTTTTTTGTCATAAAATATCTTTCATTACAGGTGATGATACTGCATTTTAACCAAAGAGAATTCATTATTGTCCAATGAAGGTATTTGCCATAACGGTTCATATAAAGGTCATCTGTGAGTTGTGTTTCGCAAACTAAGATGAGAAGGGTGGAGGGTAGTTTTTCTGTCAGCCTGAAATTACCTATATTAATTATCAGGTGTTATCCTGGCCTTGTGTGCAATACAGTCGATAAAAAGCACCAAATGATGGGGGTAGATCATAAAACTTTGCTATGAAAATTCAAGAATCTCGTTTTTAGCTAGGTATTAAATCTTCCTAGTCAATATAAGTCATAAAGGATGACACAAAAGTTAATTCACATTTATAAATATTAATAACACAAAAATAATTAAGTTATAAAGGTAGGTGATATAAAAAAATGAAAGAGGAGACTTGAAGGTTTATTATTTAAACACAATATCCTTCAAATGTTCTCCATTATTGTTAAAACAAAA
Source organism: Ceratothoa steindachneri (assembly GCA_963969495.1). NCBI lineage: Eukaryota > Metazoa > Arthropoda > Malacostraca > Isopoda > Cymothoidae > Ceratothoa > Ceratothoa steindachneri. The sequence continues at coordinate 98,395,976 of OZ018318.1, forward strand.
GTGGATTCTTTTCAACATATTTTTAATGACATTTTCCAAAACATCAGAAGTGATTTTTTCAATTTCTTCAATAATGTTATGCTTCAAATCTGGAAGATTATTAGGTTTATTTAGGTATATCTTTTTCTTGAAGGTTTCACCAGAGGAAAAAATCTGGAGAGGTAAAATAAGGTGAACGTGGTGGCCAAGAAACATGATCTAAACGTGCGGTGTGGCCCCATCGTGTTAAAACCACGTATCGTACATATCCAAATATTACAGTTCTGGCAATAAATAATCTTGTATCATTTCTATGCAATATAATTATTTCCTGTTACTCACATTCTTTTTCCGTCAGCATCTTCGAATAGGTAGGGACCAATGATTCACGAACAGGTTATGCCGCACCAGATCGTAACTTTCTGTGCATGAGGAGGTTGCTCGTAAATTATAATTACCATGGGGTTTCAACAGACCAGTATCTTTACTTTTATATAATGAATTATCCACTAACGTGAAAATACGCTTCATCTAACTTGATTAGGCGCAAAGTGAAAGTCATCATTTTTTGATTCCAAAAAGGCACGTACAAATTTTCTTCTTTGAAAGTCTGCAATATATAATTGTTGAGTTATTTGAAGTTTGTGTGGATGAAGTTTCAATTCGTTTCTTATGATGCGTTGCAATAATGTTCGTGAAATTCCAAATTTACTGGAACGTATCATATCTGAAGTTTGTGGCTGTTGTTGAGCACTGGTTAACACACACTAAATAACACATGCATTTCGCTGCTCTATCAAAGACCCGGATTTACTCAACCTTAATACAAATGCAATCAGACAATAAAACAATACCTCAAGTGACTGTATCGTTGATTAAATTCTCTTTTGATGCCACTCTGCACAGTAACAATTATTCCAACATTTATTTTTAAATTCTCATAAATCCCCTTCCTTCTCTTTGCTTTATCTTGCTATTATAGTTTAATAATGAGTCGGATACTATTAGGTCTTATATTATTTATTTAACGATAATTAATAAATTATGGAGGATATTGTATTTAAATAATAAACCTTCAAGAACTCCTCTTTCTTATTATATATCACCCACTTTTATAACTTAATTACTAATTGTTATTCATTTTTAAAAATTGGAAGTAAGTTTTGCTACCCCGGCCCCCTTTAGTTCCTTGAGCTGTCGTACAAATGTTGAGGATCTTGTAGGATTTGGGACCGTTTTGCATTTTCTGGTTATAGGTTTAACTGTGTTGTACACATTTGTAGGATCCTCTCTCAGTGTATCATCCCTAATTGTGTCAACCAAGATTGCAATTGATGGTTGTAATTGAAGTTGTAGATCTTGAGAGAGATTTTGTGGAAGAGCAAGAGAGGAAGGAAGAGGTGGAATGTAAGAGATGAAGAAGAAAGGAAGAAAGAGAGGAAAGGAAGGAAAGAGAGAAAAAAAAGAGGAAGTTGCAGAGAGGTTGAGAGAAAGAGTAAGTGGGCAAGACAGTTTGGGAGAGAACGTGCGTGAGATAGAGCGAGAGATTGAGAGAGAGGGAAAGTGCGCCAAAGAGTGCGAGAGAGGAAGAAAGAAATTCCCGGTGCAAGTGTGAGAGGTGGTAGAGAGAGAGAAAATGCGAGTGGGGACAAGTGCGAGAGTGTGCTAGAGAAAGAAAAAAAAATGTACGAGAGTGCAATTGAGAGAGAGCCAAAATGCAAGAGAGGAGAGAGAGCTTACGAGATTGAGCAATTATGAGAGATAAAGAGAAAATGCAAGAAATGAGTGATTGTGAGAGTTAAAGAGAAAGTTGAGGGTGAGACAAAGTCAGTGATTGCTAGAGTTAGAAAGAGAGAAAATACGGGGAGTAGCAGAGAGTGAGAGAGAGAGAAAGTGCGAAAGTGAGTGAATGTAAAGGAAACATTGAGGGAGAACCAGTGAAAGTGAGAGTCCCAGAGAGAGAGAGAGATGGGTTGCGGGAGGGCATAGATGAGTTAGTGATTGGGAGAGATAGATTTCAGATAAAGTGGAAGTGAGAGGTCGAGATAAATAGATTGTGAGAGGGCGTGCGTGAGTATGAGTTCGATATAGAGAGAGTGCTAGAGCGAGAGTGGGACAGGCGAAGTGAGAGTTCTATATAGAGAAAGTGCGATACTTAGATTTGGAGAGAATCATTGCAAGTTACTAGTTATTTTCGGCGGTTATTTTTACATCCCTCCGCTAAGAGTGAGGTTTCCGAGCCGCCCTTCCGATCCTCATCCCAAACTGACTCATCCAACTCATACCTGATCCTCTGCCCGTCCTCAGATTGACACCTAACCACTGGGATATCTTTACATTGGAACTCCAGGTGTGAATCCAAGGCAGCAGAGCCTACCTTTTCCACATTGGGGGAGGCTTTAATTCAGGCGTGATATCGTTTCCAACATATATGATAAACAACTGAGTCTACTACAATAGAAAGAAGAGAGAACCAATGTCAGACAACACGCATCTTCAGAATGACAAGTTGCTAACGGTGATGAATTATCAACTGCACCTATATATATATATATATATATATATATATATATATATATCAGGAATATAGAGTACATAAGAGTATAATGGCTCTTAAAATTTATTGGCTGGACGTTTTGACCTCAACTGGCATCTCCGTTTACTACTCAGAAGTTTCCTCTACTAAGCACCACTATAAATCACCAACATTTTTAATCGAGAATCGTTAAGAATTTTATTATCTATCTCAACATCATTAGAGTTATAAATCCTTTAGTCTTTTTTCATCAAAAGGGTTACCTCTAATTTGAATAATTACACCTCTTCAATTAAATTACTCACCGTATAAGCAATCTAATCTATCAACCAGCCAGCAGACCAACCGAACATTCTTCATTTTAGTTTTCTAGTGCTAGTTATTTGCTCTCACAGCTCTAACGATACCAGTGAGTCCCTTTTTTAATTCGTTCGCATTTGGCATCATTAGTTTTCTTTATAATATTTAATGAGTTAATTTGTTCTGTTAACTTCTTTCATTTTTATTAATTAATAATCCTGGTTAATTTGAATTGAAAGTTTTTTGAACACTCTTCAACCTTTTCTTGAAAAATCAAAACATATCGTAGAATAGTGTTAAGTTAACCCTTTCTTCGTTTCGAGTGCGTGGGAGATTTAAAATATAAGCAAAGTGCAAATTAACCAAATGTAGGTTGGCCAACATTCGACTATCTTGGAGATTCTGGGATAAGAGAAAAACGGGTACAAAAATAAATTTACTAATATGCAAATTAATATTATTCTACAAGGTTAAAAGGAGTTTCAAAACAAGCTATATACACATTAGATGTACATGGATCTCAGCGGCTAAAACAGCTGAGACTTGGTGAGGACAGGCACCGTACAAATAAACGAACGAAATTGACCGATGGTCGCTCTAATAAACTTGAGGGCACACGAAGCCGACGATGAAGACTTACACTGCAGGAGGGGTGGGGGAGGAGCACTTGCACAGGAGAGTTGCGCGCTGCTGCTACCTTGAAGATTTGGTCTGAGGGAGTAATCCATGCCAGAACGCAAAGTTCAAATAATGGTCTCTTGATAATGACTATTACGGGATGAACTTAGATCTTTCTTTCGAATAAAAACCGAATCGCGACTCAGCGCGCTGCGTTCGTGGAGAGGGTTGAAGCGAGTACGATGTAGACTCACGTTAATTAACGAGAATACCTGGTGCTTGAGGGGTACTGCGAGAATTGTGGACAGTCCAATGGCACTCGAATAGCGGTTACCGACGGAATGGGCAGAGGATACTGATGGGGCTGGGAGGGCAGCGGATACTGACTTCCAACTTTGGCGCCGGAGGATTTATATTGGGGTCGAATAGAGTTTTACCCCCTTCGTCTGAAGGAAATGGTTCGAGAGTCCGTCGCATCAGCAGACGAGAATAGTCCTGCCCTTTTTGCGCGATTGCAGGAAGTTTCCTAATCCGGCGAGGCGAAACCTTCTCCGACTTCAGATGGGACCTTTTGGGCCCTCAAACTTGTCGCAGCTTTCTGTGATGGTGGTAGTTCAGGTCACCGCGGTCTCTCACGGTGTCTCATAATTTTGCACCTCCATTAGAGCCGACAAAAAGGGTCACCCAGGTGTGTGTTATATCTCTCTCTCTCTCTCTCTCTCTCTATTGAAGGGCTAGGCGACACGAATATTCCTCTTTTTCTCTCTCTGATCTCTCACACAACAAATATTGCTATAAATAATTTTACCTACTCTGAAAATGATTTATTCTTTAAATATTTGTCCATTTTATTGGTTTCGCTTTAATTTTCTCGCTTCTTTAGTTCAAACAATTAGTAAGTGTATTTAATACAGATCAGAGAAGGAGAGAAAGAGTTAGAGGAGGGAAGATGCGTGCTGCCGCGTCTTCAATGGAAATAGAGATAACAGACACCTGGTCGACAGCTTTTGTATATGCTAATGGAAGTGCCAAATCTTAAGACGCCATGATCACCTGAACTCCGCCATCACAAAAAGCCACGAATAGCTTGAGAGCCCGAAAAGGTCCCAGTTAGGTTTGGACAAAGTTTCGCCTCTCCGGCTTAGGAACCTTCTCTCGATCGTGCTAATAGGGCAAAACTACGCTCGCCTGCCGATGTATCGGCCCCTGGACCCTTCGTCTTCGGAAGGAGGAGGAAAACCACATTCGACCCCGCTATAAATCATCCGTCGCCAGAGTTGGAAGGCAGTAGCCGCCGTCTGTCCGCCCCGTGAGTATCCTCTGCTCGCCCCCCTTTAGTACTCGCTATTTGCATCCGTTGGACTTGTGAAACCCCTTAAGCTCCGAGTATTCTCATTTAATTCACGTGAATCTACCTCGTACTCGTTTCCACCCACTCCTTTAACGCAACGCGCCTTTTAACCTTATAAAAGAATATTGATTCGCATATTAGTAAAGTTATTTTCTTACCTGTTTTTCTATTGTCTTAGAACCTTCAAAATAGTCGATTGTTTGGCTAACTGACATTTAGTTAATTCGCACTCTGCTTGTATTATAAATCTCCTACGCACATTACCCTCATCGGCCTCGGCTGAGAAACATAGAAAGGGTCAATTTAACTATTCTACAATAAATATAATATTAATATTTTACCTCCCCTCTCTTTACTTCCTGAGCAATTAATGTTTAATCCCAATTTTTGGTGTTTATATAAGATTGGAACGAAATTAATGTGTGATTTTATGGTTTATAATAAAAATTAAAACATGATTATGTAAATAAAACCTCATCACATCTGTTACCAAGCTTAAAAATGCCACTTTTGTAATTTTGGGTGGGTTTTGATGAAAAATATAAATCCAACTATTTTCAACTTCCTCTTTTGATATCAACCTAAGACAATCCAAATGATTCTGTCATCCCCTAGAGAAGGGATAATCAGAGGAGTGAAGTAGGAGAATATGGAGGATGAAGCAATATTTCTCAGTTGAGCTCTTTGAAGAGATCTTTGGTCCTTTGAACTGTGTGAGAACGGGCATTATCGTGATGGAGGATGATACTCTTATCTTGACTAAGCGGGAATTACCTCTCGGTTGTTGCGAAATTCTGCTTCCTTAACTGATCCCCAAACGGCAAAGTTTAAATTTATTATAAGGCATCTACTTCTCATCAACAGTAATTAGCCTGACAAAAATGATGTCTGAATGTGTCGGTGAAAGCAATGAGTCACAGCAAACAACACGCTATTGCAGATTCGCAGTGGACGGTTCCTACTACACCCATTTTCGAATCACTGGAAATATTCTAATCTTTTTCACTTGGCGTTAGCCAGTCGTATGTGTTACTTTAAATTATCATGCAACTTCGTTAGAAGTTTTAGCAGGATTTTCTGTGACAACAGCTTCCACTCTTCGGAATAAAGTGCTTTTGGACGACCTTTGTTTGGTCCGTCTTTTATACTGAAACCTCATTGAGAAACTGGAAAACTACCTACCGTAACTTCTTTCATTTTGTTGCATAAACTCTCTACATTCTCTAAATGAATTTTGTGTCTATACTTGCATTAACACATTTTTAAAACTCAGATTAAAACATGTTTAATATGATCTTTAGATGTCCGGACAAATATAGAGCTGTTACCGAGGAAGATTATGAACAATATTTTCTTATCTTAAACAAAGGTATAATTTACTCATCATAGAATTTCCTGCTACGAATCAGATTCCCAAATAACAGATCAATTTCAAGTACTATATATATATATATATATATTGTATATTGATCAGTGTCTTCGACAACAAATGAAGACAAAGGATAAGAGGTACCACAGGTGGTACAAGGTTCTTCTTTACTAACGTTTCGCTCCTCTCAAGCCTGCTTAGAGTAACAAGAAACTATGATAAGAAATGAAATGAGATAAAGAGGAAAGTAGGAGAAAGTATTATTAGAAATAACTTTGATAAAAACTCTAAATATACCTACGGGATTTAGGTCTAAAAAAAAGAGCTCTTTTCAACTGAAATTGCTTTTATATACTAAAAAATTAAAAACATCCATCCATTAATTTTAACACATTCGCTGAACTTCACGATTTGTAATTATTTTTATAAAAAAAACGCAAAAAACATGTCATTTGTCCACTAAGGAATAAAGGCTCAACTAAATATTATTTTTTTTATATATTATAGACAAAATCCAGTTGTTTTGTAGGATTTATTTAATAAAAACAATTTATAGGACATATAATCCCATTGGATTTATTAATGGGATCATTTATCCCAATGGTATTTTCAGCACAATTTTATAACTTTTTTTAATTTGTTTTGTTATAGTTTATTCTTGTAGGTATAATTGAAAACATATATTTTCCCTCATTTTTATTTTATGCTTTCTAATATTTTATATATATATCTATATATATATATATATATATATATATATATATATATATATATATATATATATATATATATATATATATATATATATATATATATATATATATATATATATATATATATATATATATATATTACGCATTTAATAACATTCACAGGGGCAGGCCATCGACGACAATTTCTGTGGAAAACATTATTGATGCTGTTCGCGACCTGATTGAAAAGGAGAGCCAAATAGCCACTGAATCAGTAGCAGACACACTCAACATCTCCGTGGGTTCTGCAAACGCAATTTTTTGGTGAAGAGTTTGGGGCTAATGAAACTTTCCGCTCCATGGGTTCCTTGGCTGTTTGGACCAGATCATCATCAAAAAAGGGGAGATCTTTTAATGGAAATTTTTAACAAATGAGATGCGGACTCTGAAGCTTTTATGCGGAGAATTGTAACCAGCGATTTAACATGGCTCTACTAATATGATCCTGAGGACAAAACTTAATCGAAGCAGTGGCTGCCCACGGTTGGAAGTGGGCCAGTCAAGGCAAAATCTGGGCGTTCAAGAAGAAAGGTCATGGCCACTGTTATCTGGGATGCAAAGGGGATTTTTCTGGTTGACCTTCTGAAGAACAAAAAAACAATTACACCTGCTTTTTATGAAGGTGTTTTGAGAAAACTGTCCGTAAAATCACAGAAAAACAGCCTGGAAAGCTGCATCGGCGCGTCTTCTTCCACCACGACAATGCATCCGCTCACGGCGTTTGGCAGACAAGAGCTATGTTATGCAAATTTCGATGGGAAATCAAGCGACATCCACCTTTGCAGACCCAATTTATTTAGCCTCATCTGACTTCTTTTTGTTTCAAAATGTGAAGACATCATTGAAAGTTACCCATTTATCATCATTTAATAATGTAAAAAGAGCTGCTTTGACATGGTTTGAAACGCATAACCCTCAGTTTTACCCAGATGGACTTAAAGGCTGGTATCAACATTTGCATAAGTGTATTGACCGAAATGGAACATATGTTCAAAACTAAAGATCATAACTTAGACCACTTTTTCCAACTGTGCCTTTTTCATGAACTTTTTGAAGTATACACACAAATATATACTCAAACATATATATTTAGGTTAAAGAACTGGGAAAGAGAACTAATATTTGGAAATGCGATGTTTGGGAATCTTTGATTAGAGCAAGATTTTATCGAGAACAATATTTGAGCGACTCGGCAAAAATTCCTCTCAAACTTCCAAACTTTAAAGTAAAAAAGGACATCACTAAAAGCAGGTCCCCCCGCCCACCGGTACTGAATGACAGAGAGCAAAAGTTTCAAAGATTAAATCTGCCGCTATTGTTAAAAAATTACCGTTAAAAAGTGAGGGAGAGACCAAATGGGAAAAGATATATTTAAGTTAAAGAAGCATAAAAATAAAATGTTTATATATTTTTAGTTCGAGAATAACCGTGTGGAAAAATATAAACAATCAAATGAGGCTGAAATTTGGGGAAAATTAGAGAAATGATTGTAGATAAACATTTGCTTGAGATAACCACCTGCAGGAAAATAAAAATGATATACAGGAGCATGAAATAGAGTAGCCTTTATTGTAAGAAGATAAAATATTTAAATATGGAATATGTAAAGCATACCATGAATTCAATAAAAAATTGATGAAAGACTTTTAACTGAGGGCATGTTTTAGTAGGTCTCAAACTATAAAAGCCGATCGAAACGACGCCACCATCGTGGTACTACCATGTTTACATTAATTTAAATGTACCTAATCATACTTGGCCACGCCATCACCTCTGGTGGCATGCCCTGTTTTGTGGTTGCAAGGCAAGTTGTTTTTGTGCACCGCCAAGCTGATAGTGCCACCACATTTTTCAGTGCTATCTATCGTGTGTGTGTGTGTATGGAGACCATAAGAATCGTAACAGAAAACTGCGATTTTGATACTAAACATTTCATTGTAGAAGTGAATTTAAGGCCGATTCTACGGGATTCCAACTACGACCAGGGATTTGAAGAGGAAGAATTTGGGCGAGCGAATAAAAATTGTTCATATGAAAGAAGCAGCCTCAGCGCGAGAGATGAATGAATTTGGTGTATTTATTGTATATGTCTTAAAAACAGAGAGTTTAAGGAAGTTAGTCTAATAAAAATGCATTTGTATCATGCTTTTTATTATTAAACATGACATAATGCACAAGAAAATGAAATATCCTACATTAATGCCAATGTTTTTAAATTACACTGTACAATATTGTCATTCCAATTCACATCCCGCTGAGACAGAGTACTCAGCAAACTTTGCCCAATTAAAAAAGTTGATTTAGCTTCTATACATACCAAAACATTATGAAGACCAGGAAACCTATCAACTCTGGTTATCTCGAAGTTCTAACTGTCTTAATTCCTGACGTAGTTATGTAAGAAATGAAAATGCCTTTATCATATATTCTGCTAAAGAAATATCAACTTTAATTGACCGATGGAAGATTTGTTATTTGTTACTGAAAATGACAAATGCACATGCTATGGACATAGCCACGAATACAGGAGTAGCTGTAGTTTCCAAATAGTTTGGGCCAAAACAGTGCATCACATGATCTGAAAATGAAATTTTTAAGCTGCCACAATGACATGTGGCAAAACATTAACATCGAATTCACTAGTAGGCGCGTTTCTGGCGACATCACCTTGGTTTTGCTATTGCATCAAAAGTCAAGATATAGTTGGAATGGCGTATTGTCAACAATAAAGAAAATATTGGCAAAAATATAAAGCTAATGATCTTTTTCTTGAAAATTTCAGTATTTAATCTACAATCAGCTGTCTTCCCTTTAGCACGATATTCGTATCAAGGGTAAAAATATTTCTAACAACATTGAAGAACCTGAAGCAGAAGAAAGGCCGTTTGCCAGTGAAGTCATACGAATTCTGTACAAGTTATAAATAATGGATTCATAAATTAAAGCGCTCTTAACTGGTTAAATTTTAGTAATTTTGCATTCATTAATTAATTTAAATATTGTTAAAATCTTCTGCTTGTTTACTATAAACCTAAACTCCAAATTTAAAAAATATTTAAATTCTAAGTTTCCTATTCAAACCTAAAACTAACTATCAAAGTTATACTTGTACCTTAAGAATTGTGCTCAACTTTGCATAATATTTTGTTCTAGTATTTTTTTGTAGGCCTAAGAAAATGACCCTATTGTGGTCTAAACGTCATCGCTAAATAAAACGGGTGACGCCAGCTATTTTATTCGCTTTGGGATTTCTGTTAAATATTAAATTTAGGCTCTCTAGAAGCAATCCTCTCTAGAGGCCGATTCTCATGGCACTACCCTAACCCGTGAAGGGCCGAATAAGGACACCTCCATCATCTTGAGACTCCAAAACCGCACAAGATTGCGGATGGCCGAAGCCGTCATTATTCAAATGAAGAAACCGGCAATTAACATGCAACTTCAGCCGAAAAACATACTCCCGACATCTCGGCGTCACGGAGTTGACCACAGTTAAAAGAAGTACGTTTTCAAACCCTATTTTCCTTTCCTCATTTACCAGAGAACTAGATCGGAGCGACAAATAGTCAGACTTGAAAACTAGTCAGACTTGAAAACTTGAAACTTGAAAGAGAAAGAAAGAATAAGAGGGGGAGAAGTTGGAAGTGTTAGTCGGATATGTACCTGTGTGGGTGTCCGGTGAACGGGCCATATCGATTTGTTATTTTGTTTATTTATTTCGTATTTGTTAATGTTGTCCGACTGCGGGATCTTATTATTATTTTGAATTTGTTATTGACATACTATTTTGTCCCATTTTGGGATATTTTTTTTTACTGTCTCTTATTATTTCTCAATTTTTTCTTTCCTTTTAGTTGTACTTTGGTACAGATTCCGTCGTTCTGGTGCTCAGTAGGTATCTTTTGTATCCACCTCCCTCTGCCTCTGGGTCTTGAGCCACTACAGTCTCCATATGCACTCCAAATTGCACTCTCTGGAGTCTTGTCAAATTTTTCCTTGATGCCGCGTTGAGCTAAATAGCAGAGTACACCAATTTCGATCTGACTAGACTAGCGTACAACTTCTTTTTATTAGTTGTGCTGAGGTTTTTGAATCGTAGGAGTTTGTCGAGGTGAGTTTTGGCGCATTCAATCCTGGAGCTGACGTGTCTGCTCATGCCAGTACTGGCAAGTTCGTAGCCGAGGACTGACATGTGTGGTTGTCGTAGAATTCCCCCCCCCCTTTCTGTTCTATCTCTAAGAGTGCTAAGAGTGTCTAATATATATTGATATTATAAGAATATCTTAAGGAACAGAGCCGTTACGACACACGTGAGGATATAAAAGAAACGCCCACAAATTCACAAAATAAACTTATATTTTACCTTTATCAATTGAATACATAACCTTTATACATTAACTATAGCAATACTCTGTATATTATCCTAAAAAAAAAATAATTAAATTAGTTTACCCACCAAAATTGGTTAACGTTTTCTCTACACACAACAATAAATGTAAGAATTAGGCTTACGGACTCAGGTGGAGTTTAAAGGGCCTCAGAAATGTTATTTACTTTCGACGCCTGCCGCCGTCCAGATGTAGATGAGCAAGATCACACGGTTGTTTTGGCGAGGGTGGCAGCTGGGGGGTCCACACGTTCTTCCAAGGAGGGAGTCTTCAAGGACGAGAACCAATAAGGTGCTTTATGCAACACCTAGGCAGTCGTGGTCTCTCTGGCGAGAGTGAGTCGAACTTGGTTCTTAAATCAAGTTAACTTGGAGTGCGGTGTGACCACCGAATAATGGGCTCGAGGGGGAGCCTTTTTCTTCTTCTTCTTAATTCCTCAAGGACGAGGAACACCCCTGGTGTTTAAGGTGCACCAGGATATGAGGAGTCTCTCTGGCGAGAGTAAGTTGAACTTACCAAAGTTAACTTATCGTTTGGTTTGATAACCAGGGACTTAGCTCGAGGGTGAGCTTCTTCTTAGCCCCTTAAGGTAGGTAGCCCTGCCTCTCTTGCAAAATACTTCTTTGTCTGGTGAGCCAAGTACTCTACCTCTCCAGTCTCGGTAGTTCGGTTTGATCCGAAGACTTCGTCACCTAGAGACTGACGTATACTACCCCTTCTTCTTCTTAATTTCTCAAGGACGAGGAATACCCCTGGTGTTTAAGGTGCACCAGGATATGAGGAGTATCTCTGGCGAGAGTAAGTTGAACTTATTAAAGTTAACTTATCGTTTGGTTTGATAACCAGGGACTTAGCTCGAGGATGAGCTTCTTCTTAGCCCCTTAAGGTAGGTAGCCCTGCCTCTCTTGCAGGGTACTTCTTGGTCTGGCGAGCCAAGTATTTTACCTCTCTAGTCTCGGTAGTTCGGTTTGATCCGAAGACTTCGTCACCTAGAGACTGACGTATACTACCCCTTCTTCTTCTTAATTTCTCAAGGACGAGGAATACCCCTGGTGTTTAAGGTGCACCAGGATATGATAAGTCTCTCTGGCGAGAGTAAGTTAAACTTACCAAAGTTAACATATCGTTTGGTTTGATAACCAGGAACTTAGCTCGAGGATGACCTTCTTCTTAGCCCCTTAAGGTAGGTAGCCCTGCCTCTCTTGCAGGGTACTTCTTGGTCTGGCGAGCCAAGTATTCTACCTCTCCAGTCTCGGTAGCTCGGTTTTAAGATCCGAGGACTTCGTCACCTAGAGACTGACGTATACTACCACGATTTTCCTCAGAGTTCCTCATTTATACCTCGTCACCCCACTGAGGGAGTGGCAAGGGGGGGAGGGGCTTGAGGACGGCCCCAGGAGAGTTCTTTTTCCAAACGGTTTTTCACACGAAGTCAAACATCGGCTCCTCGTTAGCCTTCGAGATTGGGAGAAAAACGTCTCCAATTTCTTATTTGACGTGAAACTGGATCTCACTCTCCTGGGGGAGATCTTACCTTTTTGACCTTTAGGGTCTTTTATGGCACTGGGTTGTGCCACACTGCGGTTGAGCACTGAACCCGCCGATGCCTTCGACGGATGTCTTTGCGGTAACCGCCTTGTGACTGCACCAAGAGTGAACGGGGGGAGGGGGAGTGACCATTCCTCTACAGTGGTGAATATCAATTTCAGAGTTTTCTATATTAAGAGGGACGGAATGACATCTCCCTATTGTAGATGCTGAGGATTTTGATACGTTGGTCTGTATTTTCCAGGTTTCCTTGAACCTAGAGATTCTTTCAGCTTCTACTGTCGTGGCTCTAGCCATCATCCTTGCAGAATTTGTTCTCCTAACCACAACTTGGGTAATATCGTCCACATATTGGATGTTGAGAGTTCTTCCATCAGTTGGTTTGGGGACGTATCTCGTAAAGATGGTGTAGAGAGGGGGGGGGCTGAGGCATACTCTCTGAGGGACGCCAGAGAGCAGTTCGAAGGCTTCCACTGTATACTTCTCGATGGCACTGACAGCTTGCCTGTTGGACAAGTAGCTACAGAGGATCTTTTCAAAAGGGGGGGTGAATCTTACTCGCGAGATTTTGTACTTCAGGCCGTCGATCCAAAATTTGTCGAAGGCCTTCTTTACGTCTCGCAAACGACGTCGATCCAGCCTTCCTAGCCCGCCCTGCCGCTGCGTCTTGAAGTATGTGAGCTATGGCTGTTTCCGTGCTTTTGTGTCCTCTGTATTCGTGCTGTTCCTCGTTCAAAAGAAAGTGCTCTGACAGGTGTTTTTATAGGAGGCGGTTGAGAATTTTCTCAAAAACCTTCCTAATAGTCTCCAACAATGAGATAGGTATGAAATTCATGACCTAGTTCGCTGGCTTCTCAGACTTAAGAAAGAAAATCATTTTCGAGGTCTTCAAGCCATCTGGGGAAGATCCCATTGCTAGGGACAAATTGAGCAGGTTCAACAGCCTAGTCCGAAATCTTTCGGGTGCTTCCTTCAGGGACTGATTGTGGTTTGGCTGAGGCCTGGGGCTTTAGGCCTGAATGAAGCGATTGCTTCCCATAATTCCGCACTGGTGATGGGGTTTCCCTCTTAAGAGTTGACATGTAGACGGTGGAAGTATGAGGTTCCATAAGGGTCGAAGCTGCCCGCCCTAATCTCGATGTACTCGAGAACCTGATCCTCAAAGCCTAGGTCAAAGTTTTCTTCCTTTTCATTGGAGATTTTGAAAACGTTTTTCCTGACTCCATGAGACAGCCTCTATTCTTCTGGGATTCGTCGCCGTGGTACCTTCGTGCGAAATTGCAGTTGTGCCGTGGTAACGGGAGTTCCCCTTTACTCTGTTGACTGTTGTCAAAAATGATTTCGGATTATTGTCAGTGTCTAAACTTTCAATTAGACGGTTCCACTTCTTCTTTAGTTCATGCGCCATCGTGGTGTTCTTCTCTTCCCTGAGTTGTTTAACGAGTCAGAAATCTATGAGCCCGGTGTAGCCCATGTCGAGGATGTGGTTGTAGACATCAGCGAAACGCTGCTGGAGCACTACTTTCTCTTATGTAGGGCTTGTTAGTAGTGTGATTTTGTGAGAGGTTGTCGGGATAGCTATTGCGTCTGCGTTTAAAATGAAGGCATTAATAGCAGTAAGCTTATCTTCCAATTCTACCTCAAATGCATCGTCTAGGTAAGGAAAGTCCAATGGAAACGCCTTCCTGTATGCTTTCCAGTTGACCTTTGAGAAGTCTTTCTTTGAGCAACAGGAACTGGAATAGGAGAAGCTGCTAAGGTAATTAACATGGGAAAGTTATCGCTAGGTGTCATCGGTCTTGGACTGACGAGCTGGTGGAAGGGGAAGCCGAGATTCGTGAGAACTACATCAGGCTTAGTGCCGACCATGGATACAAGAATGTAGGCAAGTCCGGCCCGATGCGCTCAGCAATATCCCTTCCTAGCTAAAGGTCAAGATTCCTGATTCTTTCGTTTGGCCTTGCATAGGCCACTGTTCTGTTCCTGGCGTTCAGGTCCCCGGCGAAAAACACTGATTGTTCTTTCCTGAAAAGAGTATACATGCTGTGGTAGGGCAAATTTGAACGGCAAGAGGTTGGTAGCCCGCACCGAATTCCATTTCACCCAGAGGGAATCGATAGAAACGATTCGTCCATTGGATTTCCTGGTATGTACTGCGGATCTATCTTGACCGCTATTATAGTTCAGTCAAACCTCTCTCCTGTGAGATTCCTTCGGAGAACGTTGAATCCGAAGATCTTCTGCTTGTCGCCGTCCCTGATTCCAGTTTCTAACAACAGAAGAATGTCCGGATCCAGTTGTCGGTAGACGTTGTATAGCTGGTGTTTATTCATCTGCCACCCATGCACATTATGTGCTAGAATAGGCAGCCTATTTCTAGTTACTATCGTGTCTGAACTGCTTGAGAGCTTTTCATTGTTAGGTCTACCCGATCGTAACTTTTTGAAGAAGGATGGCTTGTAGAGTTTGAAGTTGTCGTCATAGAGCCTTACTTTACATTTCATTAAGGCTGTCTTGACCGATTCTTCTTCTTCGGGTGAGTCATAGCACCAATAGTCAGACAATCTGAGCCTTCCCATTTTTTGTTTCTTGTAACGCTTAGTTTCCCCTTAAAAATTTCCCGCGCAATGATTGGCCAATTTTAAGTAATACTTATGTTTACGTAGAAAGACTATATATAGTGTAGCAATTTGAGAATAATTCCATTTCTTTTCATTCCCTGAAGATGATCGAACAGTATCGAAAGCATCTAGGAATAAAGAATGTCATTCGCGGATGTATTTTCTCGCCTCGAAGACCCCGTTAAAAAACTTATAAGAAATATTAAGAAAATACCAGTTAAAATTAATAGCGCTGCACAGCTGTAGAATTCAATAGTACATGCATACAACATGGCTTTTTACCAATTATATATATATATATATATATATATATATATATATATATATATGTGTGTGTGTGTGTTTGTGTGTAAAGCTCACAAAGTATCACGAGAGTAAGCAATAAATGAAACAAGGCCAACAAGGAAAATACAATGAAGATTCCAAGTACTTGTGAACTTTATTTAAAGTTCGTTATGGGTTGTTGCATATATATATATATATATATATATATATATATATATATATATATATATATATATATTTAGGTAGGAGGCCATGTTGCCCGCCACCCCTTTAACTAAAATTTAGATATAAATCTCACCCACCACGTTATATACGGTACCTGATTTTTTTTCCATTGCCTCTACCTAAAATTTAGATATAAAAATCTCCCCGTTATATATGTACGTTTTTGTAACATAAAGTTTTCCCGAAATAGTTTTGTACGCTTATTGATAGAGAGAAAAATAAATATATAGTGTACCATATTGTCAAAATTCTAAGAGTTACTATAATATTTTCCTGAAGATGACCCACTGCGGTTGAAAGATGTCTGGGAATGAAATATGTCCTTTGTGGCTATTTTCGCCCACCTCGAAGATCCTGGTAAGAGACTGGTAAGGCAAATCAAGAAATTGTAAATCAAAATCAATAGCGCTGCCGCAGCTGTTGACTTTAATAACACACGTATATATATATATATATATATATATATATATATATATATATATATATATATATATATATATATATATATACAGTACTGTTAAAGTCTATAGCCATGGTAGCGTTATTCACTCTAACTTGTACTCTCTAAAATTCTCGTTACAAGTTGTTTTACTGGGTCTGTGAATCGAGAAAAAACACTCACAAATGATAATTTATTTCGAGACGTGTTCCGAGCCTGGCAGGTCATCTTCAGAGAATAAATAGTCAATGACAATGATTTAAATTTTTATTTATTTATTCATTAGAAAGTTGAAAGGTTATCCCCCCCCCTCCGCCTACATACACACATATGTACTCTCCTGGGTTATGGCGCAAGCGAAAAGAAAAGAATGAAAATTTTATGAAAGTTAAATTTAGTAAGAGCTATAATATTTCTCGGAGTTCGGGCTAGTCCATATTTAGCAAAGAAATAACAATTATATTTTGGATAATTAAGTATTATTAAATTGATTAATCCTTACCTCTATAATTTAACTTGGTGAATTTTTGAAATTTTTTTTTGCTTAGTGGACAAGTAACCTTTCATGTTTTTGAGTTTAGGTTTATTTGAAACTTTTATTCGCAGCTCTGTTTTTTGTATGTTTCGAGTTTTGATCAAAGTTCTTTCCAAGAGTTCAGAAAAAATAAATTTAATTTTCGAATATTTTGGAATGAAAAAACACAAATCGTAAAGTTCAAAATTGTATTAAAATCAGGGCTTTGGCGCTTTTTTACTATCATTTCGCATATAAAACAAATTTAGATGAAAAAAGAGTCTGACGAAGGTTTTTCTATGTATCAAACCGGGTGAAATAACTTTAAAAAAAAGGTTTTCAGGTTGTCTATGTTGAAAAAAGTGTTTGGAAAATTCTCAACTATATATAAATCTTCAAGGGATAAAGACTGTCGTAGAATGGACTCTCGACGATATATCATATATAAGTTTTCGTTGAGGGAACTTCTTTAATTATCTTTAGAGTGCGTGGATTTCTGGCTAGCCGATATTCTGTATCTTCGATATGCTTAAGAAGTGGAACTGGGCTCAAGGATAATAATATTGCTATCATTAATAAAATAGAGTTTTATTAATAATAACTATCAACAAAACACAAAACGGAAAATATTGACATAAACAGAGAATAGGAAAGGGTCGTGAAAAATCGAGTTAATCCGAGGATTAAAAGATTTAAAAAGGTAAAACAAATATAAAGTTAAAGGAATAGGATGGTTCGCTAAACCATTTAAACGACAGGATAGAATTGACAAAAGGGTTAAATACTCTAAGGTAACGTTCGGCCGAAGGGGGAGGAATAAAATGATCCTGACGTGGCGTCTTGGGAATGAGAACCGTTTCTCAACGAACGGCTTGAAGAACAATGGCTGTTCTACGTTGTTCTCTTCTGAACAACCGGGGAAGGGTGGGGGTGAGAACCGTCTCTTGTCTACGGGCTCAAGAACAATGGCTATTCTAATGTTGTTCTCCTCTGAACAGCAAGGGGGAAGGGTCAGAACCGTTTCTTGGCGAAGGGCTCAAAAGAACAATTGCTGTTCTACGTTGTTCTCTTCTGAACAACAGGGGGGGGGCTGAGAACCGTTTCTTGTCAACGGGCTCAAAAGAACAATGGCTGTTCTAATGTCGTTCTCTTTCTGAACAACAAGGGGGAAGCCTTGTGGACTCGGCGTCACGAAGGCTCGAACCTTGGCACTCAAGGGATATTGTCCTTCTTCTGGACAAGTGATGGTGAATCTCGAGGTCGAGGACCCTTGGCGCACAAGGTGAGAGAGGGTCGTGGTGATGTTTCGCGACGAAAATCTGGATCTCCAATCTGATCTTAGTGGTAAAGTTTCCATCCAAATAGTCGAGACACTCCCTTGGCGTGGGGGACAATGGAGTGGGAGCTTCGAGGGAATGCACAGCCGAACCTTAGAACAAGCCTTATCTGCCTATAAGCCTAACTCAATCTGGCGAGGTCGGCGTGAGGGGGTGAACGGGGGAAGATAAACCTCCTTGTTTAAACATTGACTCAGGTGGCTGCGATAAGGCCTTAGGCTTTAAAGCGAAGATGCACGTGGGAAGCATCGTGGTTTTAAATAACATGTGATAGGGGTTGAAATTAACGCAGCCTCAACCCGTTCTATCACAAAGACAATATAATAAAAGGTGAAATAACTTTAAACAAATGTTTTAGGGCATCTATGTTGACAAAGGTGTTCAGGGTGTTAAAATAAAGTGGTTTAGAATAGCAAATAGGCCGTAGGCCACACGCCGAAGAAGTGCCTGTGGAACCAAGTTCTTTCTGTAAGAAAGAATACGAAGTATGGTCGTTTTTATATATTTAATTTACAATTGATTATTGAAACATCTCTTACAATGGTAATTTACTTTCCCAGTTTATACTATTTAACTTTATTTCTATAAAACTGCATTTTTTCCTCGTGAGCGACTCTACATCTCACTATGTTGGTCGGTCTCCGCTTTGCTTCTTTTTTTTAATAACATTGTAACAATTCAGCTAATTCTAACAAAATTTGAAACCCTTATGATGTTTTACATTCTCTTTCGAATGCTTCAATTAACAAAGTCCTCCCATGTTAGCCCGGGAATTATAATATTTTGGCAATAACATCATAAGTATTCGGTAGATTTTTACGAAATTTGATGCCCTTATTTTGTGTTACATTATATTTCTAATGATATAATTACCAGTCCTCCCTAAGCTTATCCATGGAATTATTTTGTTTCGACAATATCATCATAACTATTTGGCCGATTCTAACGAAATTTCAACCCATTATTTTGTTTTACATTCTCTTTTTAATGATATAATTGATATGGTCCTCCTAAGGTTATCCCGGGAAATACCATTTTTGGAAATAACATCATAACTATTCGGCTGCTTCTAACGAAATTTAAAACCCTTTTATTGTTTTACATTCCCTTTCAAATAATATAATTTACAAAGTCCTCCCATGGCTGGGTAGGGAATTAGTTTTTTTGGCAATAACATTATAACTATTGGGCCGATTGTAACGAAATTTGAAACCCTTAAGTTGTTTACATTCTCTTTCGAATAATAGAATTGCCAAGGTCCTCCCAAGGTTACTCCAGAAATTATTGAAAGTTTTGAAAGTCGTAAGGAGATAAATCAGAATTTTTTATTCACTGTAAGACACTTTTGGTATCAATTTTAGGCACTCTTATTTTTACATTGGTCACTTCACCTTATCGACTTCGAAAAAAATTTTCTCCACTATTAATAACCTTTTATATGGACATGTTGACGGTGAGGACGTACGAATCTGGAATCAAGATTGAGTCGTCTCACAACAGATCCTTAACTTCCTTTGGAGAAAACGGACCCTCAAACGTCCACTTGCATTTCCCCCTCCTAATGGCCACGAGAAAAAGTGGCGGGTTTCCTTTATGGGGTACGAAGACGGGTCATTCGAATACCTTGAGAGACAATTCCTCTTCGTATAAAAGGAGCCTTGTTCAAGGATTTTCCATTTCTCGGTAAGGGGGACTCCTTACAACAGCGTGAACTTCACAGCTTCCTTTTCATCTTCCTCCGTCGTAGGGGTGTCTAGTTCTAAAGATTCTTTTTTTAAGTTATTCTTTGTTTCTTCTTCTTCTTATAGTTTTCATGGGGCTTGTGTTAGTGATTGTTTCCTCTTCGGCAGACTCTTATTTCTCTGGTGTCGCTGGTTCTTTTTCATGGGGAAGGTCGGTTAGCAAAATCTTTAGTACGTCTTCTGAGGTGGTGTTAGGCGGGAACCACAGCTTCTTGGTAGTGCAATTCTTCTGCATGAAGCGGTTTAGTTCCTTCGACAAAGTAGCAGGAATTGACAGGTTTTCCAAGTAGGCAAAAATGACCATGGCCATTATTAGTCTGCCCTGGCTTAGCATCACCAGCGTGGACGATGTGATTCCATAGTTGTTCCGTTTTGCCGTTGCTTTCGTGAATGACTTCGTCTTTGCCTCCTTTTCCAGTTTCGCCTGTCCCTTCTTCACCCGGATCGCTGTAGTCCCTTTCGCAGTTGAAGCCTTCGAACTTTTCAGCTACACATTGCTTCTACCCGTGATTGGACTGGGCATCGTTGGAGCATGTGACTTCGGTTTCTTTGCACTCTCGTTTCAGGTGCTTATCGATGTCGTAGAATTTGAAGTAGCACTCCACGTGAATGTACTCCTCTCTCTCAATCTGCTCCTGGGCCACGCGAAGGTAAAAGCCTATGAGGCCCTCTTTCTTGGCCATGTTCGCTATCTCGATGCTCTCGAAGACCAGCTTGACTATACCTTCGCCCTTTCCGAACTTCTCTACCTTGGTTATTCTCTCCTAATTCTGCTGCCTCGTCAGCTCTTCCTTGGTTTCTTCGCAGAAATTATCTGTGAAGAAAGGGTAGAGCCATCTATGGAAAAGGGTTGAGCGAACGAAGATCTCTTGTGGCATTGACGCTTCAAGCCTAAACTTCTGAAGTTCCTTCTTGGCATTTTCAGAGACGAGATGCCCACGACCTTCATCGATTGATAAATAGCGGCATGTCCGTTGGGTGTATAAGCTGAGATCACATTCCCTCAATCGAACATACGGGGCAATTTTGGAAAAGGGCACTAATTCCATTAAAGGGCACTTAGATAGTCGCTACTACTTCCATTGTCTTCCTCGGAAAAATCTACAGAATTTTTTTTTAGTTTTTATGTAGATTTTCTAACCTTTCCTCCTAAAAATGGACAGTCAATGAACACACACAGACTTCATTTATATTATATATCACCAAGAATGAGAGAACATAGAATATAGAGAAATTCACCTTTATTTAATGCGCATAAACAACGTTTCGAGCTGTCTGTTGATCTTCCGGTTCTATACATAATTTACAATATATTGGAATATTAAAACGGTTAAAAATATCTAAAAGAGGGGGGATAATTTATTTTTCTAAAATACAAAAACTTGAGAAATTACATAATTTATAATGAATTAGAGAATTAAAATCCTTAGTGGGATACAAAGGAGAACCATCAAAACACACAAAGTTAGCTCTGACTCCTAGAAAAATAAAAAGCTACAAGGATCTACAAGGAAAATAAGTACCTTAGAAGACCTTACGGTCCATAGAAGGAGGGTAATTTTAACGCAATATTCGAAGGTGTCTTTTGGCAACCTCGAAGATCACTCGCGAGGATATTAACGGTGATTTCGCAAGACTTTATATGGTCTTACCTTCACCAGATTCACTGTTGACAACTTCCGTTGGAAGTGCGTTCCAACTACCACAGATACTGTATGTGAAGAATTTTCCACACAGATTACGGTGGTATCGCTTCAGTTCAAGTTTGTAGCCGTGATTTCTTGTTCTCCCCTCGCTGAGCTGGAAAATATCCCCGTAGTCCATTCTGTCGAAGCCTAAAAAGTATTTCAAACACTTCGATAAGCTGATCACGTAGTCTTCGGGTCTCCAGCGAGAACATATCTAATTCCCTTAATCCAGCTTCATAACTTTTATGTCTGATAGAGAGAATCAGTTTAGTTGCTCTGGCTTACACGCGTTCCAATCTCGCCATGTCCTTTCTAAATGAAGGACTCCAAAATTGAACGGCATACTTCAGGTGCGGTCGGACGAGGGAGAGGAACAGACACAGTACTATCTCCTTGTTCCGATATCCAAACTGTCGCTTTATATACCCTAACATCCTTTGTGCTTTCTTCAAAGACCTCAATGCACTGTTTCAAGAACTTGAGATCACTGGTGATAGTTACACCCAAGCCCTTCTCAGTGTCGGTGGATTCAAGAGCAGTGCCCTAAAGGATATAGAATGATTGGGGGTTTTGGTGGCCGATATGCATCACTTTGCATTTGTTTACGTTGAAAGGCATTCGCCACGTATCAGACAACTCCCCAATCTTCTAAAGATCATCTTGTAGGCAGGCAGTATTTCCATCCTTTGCGACGTTCATACCAAGCTTGGTATCGTCGTCCATGTCGTTGACGTAGATGCTGAATAGTAGGGGTCCCAGGAAAGAACCTTGAGGCACTCAGCTAGTAGTGGGCACCCACTTAGAAACCTGTCCATTCAGCACCACCCGTTGCCGTCTGCCACTTAGCCAGTTCTCTATCCAGCCGGCTACTTTTTCGTCTATGCCCAGCGCTCGTACTTTCCGGAGAAGGCAGCGGTGTGGTACCTTATCAAAGGTTTTCTGAAAGTTTAAGTGGACCACATCCACCGCCTTGTCCCGATCGTGCTCACTGAAGACTAAGTGGAAGAATTCCACAAGGTTCGTTAGGTATTACCGTTGCCTTCGGAAGCCGTGCTGGGAACTCCTCAGTAGCAGGTTTGACTCTAAATGCGACGTAATTTTGTCCACCATGATGCTTTCCATGAGTTTACCGACTATCGAAGTCAGACTAATAGGTCGGTAGTTCGACGGTTGGCTACGGTCTCCTTTCTTGAAGATAAGAGTCACCTCCACTTCAAGCCACTCTCTAGGAACGCATTCAGTCTGGATTGATATGTTGAAGATTGCGCTCAGGTGTCATGACACTCCTTTCAACACTTTAGGTAGAAACCCATCCGGGCCAGGTGACTTATTCGTCATTGCGTCAGTGACCTTCTTTTTTATTT
This sequence comes from Ceratothoa steindachneri, assembly GCA_963969495.1. Taxonomy (NCBI): domain Eukaryota; kingdom Metazoa; phylum Arthropoda; class Malacostraca; order Isopoda; family Cymothoidae; genus Ceratothoa; species Ceratothoa steindachneri. The sequence continues at coordinate 98,419,032 of OZ018318.1, forward strand.
CTCCTTCGGTGAAGTCCATATCCTCCAGATAGGAATCCATTGGCTTGGGAATGAGACCACACTCTTCAGTAGGCACTGAAGAGAAGTAGTTGTTGAGGAGGTTAGCATTTTCTGCATCTGAGTTCTTTAGTGTCCCGTCCTCATTCCTTAAAGGGCCAATCGTTCGACTGATTGGTTTACAGCTGTTTACATATCCAAAGAACTCCTTGGGATTCTCTTTACGAAGTCTCGCCACTTAGAGTTCTTCAGACCGCTTAGCCGCCCTTATGCTGGACTTCACTCTTCTGGCTAGCCTCCGTTATTAGTCAAAGTCACTCGAGATCTTTGATTGCCGGTACACATTTCTCTTCTCCATAAGCAGTTGGCTGATTTCTCGATTAAGCTACTTTGGTTGAATGGAAGAACTACGGGAGCATTTCACAGAGACGTAACGCGATTGAAGACTCATGAATGTGGTTTTAAAACTGTTCCACTAGTCTTCAACAACCTCGCAAACTTCTACCCTCGCGTCAGTCAGTCCAGCACGTAGACTTGTAAAGTCTGGTCTTCTCAAATTAAGTTTCCTCGATTTACTAATTGCCGGCTATGCCTTGGGGACTTTGACTACACATCTAATTAGTCGGTGGTCACTACCACTGAGCTTTTCGACAACAGAGAGGTCCTCAACGATGTCATCCTTATAGTTGAAAACCAAGTCGAGGATATTGTCTCCCCTTGTTGGCTCTCTCATGATTTGAGTTAGGAACTCGTTGTTCGCGAAATTCAGGAGTTGTGCGTTCTCGCTACAGGGTTCTCTGGTTTCTCAGTCAAATTGTGTGTTGAAATCCGCCATTACGATACACACTCTGTCTTCGACAAGTTCTTCTAGTAGCTGGTAAAGATCTCTGTCCTTTTAAACGAATTGGGTAGTAGGTCTATAAAGTACCAGGGTCCTGTATTTAGCAGGACCTATCTCTAGATCAACACCTAGTAGTTCATGGTCGGATACGATGTTGCAATCCGTGAAGTTGAGAGTATCATTGACATATAACATCACACGCCACCGTCTCTGCCTGGCCTATCTTTCAGAAAAGCTGGTAATCGGGAATCGTGAATTCACCTTCAAAATCTCATCTTGAGGTTCTTATCCACGAAATTGTTCCTGATTGACCATGCATTGAACAGAAGAGCTTTCAGGGAGTCCCAAAATGTAGGACTCCCTACTTACTTAGGATTCCCAGCTTATTTGCTGGAGCGGTGCCATTCCTTTTTGAAACTCCGAGAAGGTCGTTCCAGGAGTGACACGGGCGTACTGGCGTTCCTTGGCCTTAACTCTAGGCCTGACACTACTTAGGGTCCGTTCTACGACATTTTGTATGGCCATCCCTTTCGTAGAGATCATTTCTACCATAGAAGGTGGGTTAAGGGTCCACTAAAAAGACCCCCTCCGCCGAACACAAATCTTCGAGGCGTCGATTAAGGGAGACGTTCCTCGAGTGAGCGGTCCGGGTTGGAGCTCTTCTCGGGAGCATCCCGAACACTACACGTCCTCGTGTTTTTAGCCCACAGTCGTCCACAGCACCCATTAATGTGTTAAGAATCCTTTCTGTGGGGCCTATCCTTCCTCCTCTGAGGTAGAGGTCGTTGCGACTTACCATTAGGGCAACGACTGAGTTCTCAGAAATTTGAGATTTCTCCACCTCTACTCTGATCTGCTGGTTTTCCCTTCCTTGTACGCAACTTACTTTCACACTCGTGCGAAGGCGTGCTGCTATCAGGGGTTGCATGGCCCGTGCTTGAGAGTCCCCAATAAGGTTGACCCTCCCTTGTTTCTCTTTTTCTTCTTCCTTTTTTTTCGATCTTCATTTGTCTTTTCTACTGTTTCACTTTTATTTTCTTCTCTTTTCACTTTCTCTTGCGCACCAGTAACGCTCGAATCCTCTACAGTGGGGTGAGCAGCATTAAGGTCGTTTTTCTTCTTTTATTCTTTTTCTTTTTCTTATTTGTTTCTCCGCATGGCTGAAGTTGGACTGCCAATGCAGTTTCATCTCTTTGTGTTGGAGTCTCATGGGCGGAACCACCCAAGTCAGAGGGAGTTACGTCTCGAGCTTGAGCTGACTGGCCCTCTAGTTTAGAGGCTAGCTCTAGGATTCTCTCCTCGAGACTCTGAATCTGAAGCGCGTGCTGCGTTTCTAGGGTCTGTATTTTACTCTCCAGTGCCATATATTTTTCTTCAGAGGTTGTGAAGAGATATTTAAGTTCATTTCAGTATGCCACTGCTTCTTGGACCTCTCATTTAAGGATGCAGTAGGTGCATATACTTACCGGGTGGCATTTTGAAAAACATCCCTCCGGGAAGTCCACGCACCACTTATGATTCTGGCATATCGCACAGGTATATTTGAGTGCAGCTGAACCTTTTTTCCCTGTCATTTTTAACACTATCTCTCTCTTAAAACTTTGCGACCAATCAATATTAAAAAATGGGGGTTGGTGAGTTCTCCCCGCGTGAGTCGCTCTAGCCTATCCATCGGAGATGTTTCAGATCTTTCAGAAGGCACGCTCCATGTGCTGCTGTTCGTTCAACCGAGTCGTCAAACCTCGGCGTGCCGTGGCTCCCAACCAAGCAGCACTGACGGTCCCCGAAGGGGCCATCTATTTCTCGTCAGGTGAATAACGAAGCCCGCCCCGTACTAAACTCCTACTGGTTTCCTTCACGACGGCCAGGATATCGGACAAGCGTTCAATGGATATCCTGCCACACCAAGAGAATTGACCCAAGGCTTTTAATTGGCCTGGCAAGCAACCTGAGAAAAAAGGGCGGTCACCTCGGACCGATGCTACCAGAGGCACCCGTCAACGATCACTGGGGTTAACGGGGCACTTCCCTCATCCCATTCATTGTGCCCCAACGCCTAGGACACTAGTCTTAGTCTCTCGCAACCAGTGAGCGTCGATTGGCGTTGTTTATAGAGGTTCCAAAGACTCTCTTCTGACACATGAGGGAGCTGCCAGGTCCTTATAACTAGATAGAGGGAAAAAAGGGTAAGAGTGACATGATAGTAGTAGGTTTTTTTTAATTGTTTTTTTCCTTTTTGTATAATAAATGGAAGAGATAGGATAGAAGTAAAAAAGGAGAAGGATAGAATAGAAAAGAAGGAAGGACGTCCTTAGTCTGGAACGTCGTTTCCAACCAAATCGACAAGGGAAGCCCTACCAAGGGTACTGAGAAAAGAGGTACCCCCGCAGACACAGCTTGAAATGTCAACGGTACACACAAGCTCTCTTCCCGCGACTCGGGGGCGTCACCTCTTCCTCTACTTTCGAGAGAGGGAGAGAGGGAAGATTAAAGTGCGCAGAGCTAAGATTGTGTTGGTTGTTGACTGATTTCCTAAGCAGGAAAGCAACAGAAGAATGCCAATTAATATTAGGGGCACGGGATTTAATATAATGGGATTCTAAACATCTCAAGCTTTGCTCATTAGTATCTTCACCAATTAATACAAAAGAATTTATAATCATGTCAGCGTTGCATTCAATTGCATGTGCTCTGATAGAGGATGCTTCTTCACGAATAAGTAGGTGTCCAGTGCAAATACTGATGCCCACGTTTAAGGAGACCTTGTTCTCAGTCAGCTTATCGTGCTGCCTGTGTATTTTCCTTGGAGACACCGAGGAGAAGTAAACTCGTATACAATACAAATGAACATCTCTGGCTCAACCAACTGCCAATATTAAATTTCTTTATAAATTACAAATTCGAATTTTGTTTAGAAATATTAGATGTTAAGGGGACCCATTTATGGAATTCGACAGATTTTTACTCAATAGAAAATTTGTAGCCGATAATCCAAATGGCCTTTGATAAACCGAAGCCATCCAATTGTGAGTAATTGCGGTGCCTCTTGAGCAAAAATGGAGCAATTTCAGGTAAGATATTATCGCAAATTTAACCCAAAGCATGATCAAATGAATTGAAGAACAAAGAATATCATTGTAAACATTCACCTCAAATATCATTTGACTTTATTCTTAATAAAATGGGTTACGGTACTAAGTTTTTATATATTTCTCCTTCAAATTATGATATAAACATACAGAAACAAAGTTTAACGTTTGATTAGTTGCATTAACCTTCTCATATGGAAAATATATATATATATATATATATATATATATATATATATATATATATATATATATATATATATATATATATATATATATATATATATATATATATATATACATATATATATATATATATATATATATATATATATATATATATATATATATATATATATATATAGATAATTATATTATCTTTAGTATAAAGACAATGAAACAAAGTAACCGAATTATGCTTCTAATTATTTTTTATTTACATACAACATTTCGAGTTTGTTGCTGTTCTTCTTGTATTTGTATAAGTATTATATTTAAATGTTATTTACATCTTTTTGATAACGATGCTATCCTTAAACTGATTCTAATTTTTATAATGGATAGCAAATATTATTTAATTGGTTGTGATGTCATCAACTACAGAGAGGCATGTATTTCCAAGCAATCTTTCTTTATTGTTGGTTGGTGATTTTATATATACCGGGTGTCTCAGAAAAAAGTTTACCGTACTTTGAATTAGTATAACTCAAAAACTATTGTAGATTTCTGGGTCTTGCAAAACGCATTTTATTTATCAACTATTCCTCTGTCGATTCTGAAAGTCTAATTAAATTCACTTTAATGATATTGATACACTAATGGATTTAGTGGAGGCTATCAAAAATTTGTTTGCACAAGGAATTAGAATAATGAAACGAAGCCTAGGAAGGCTAGGCCACCGTGCACTTTAAAGAGAAGCGTAGGGTGCCTAGGTAGCCTTGGTCACTGTGCGATTCTTCACGCAAAGCCTTGGCCATTTTACAGTGGTTTTTCACAACGTTGTGGTATGGTCTCGTCATTATTGCTTACTAAGCAAATCAAAGCATTTCTGTGTAAAAGTTTACTTCAATAGAACCTCTTTAATCATGTAGTTAACAAAAGATCAACTCGTATTTGTAGTCACAAACTGTATTAAGACTGGCAGTATTAAACAAGTACAAGATTCATTTGAACAACGTTTTCCAGGTAGGCACTCACCAAGCAAGCCCACAATTTGGAAAAATGTTTGCAAATTCTAACATGAGGGAACATGCTTAAATCTAAATAAAGGTCGTTCGGGGCGTATGAGAACTAAAAGAACAACAGAAAATATCGAAAATGTTCAGATGTCAGAAAGAATGGGTTACAATTGTCAAAGTCATCATTTAACCGCATTATTAAACATGACTTAAAATGGCATCCCTATATGATGCATGCAAGACACCATCTTCTTGAAACAGATTTTTCTCGTCGTAGACAATTTGTCGAATGGCTTTTCCATAAATTTGCTCGTTTCTTGGAAAGGTAAATAGCCATAACATTCGGCAATATGCGCCACTGAACCATTCACCAGCATTCAACTTTGACACACGTATTTGTCAGCAGAAAGTGTCTCTGGATCGAAATATGCGGGAATGGCTATCTTGTTGGCCCATTGTTTTACGAGAATAACTTGAATGGTGCTACCTACCTGAACATGATCAACGAAAGGATCTTCCTGGAACTCGGCCAGATTTACGGGGGTCAGTTCAATAGACTTTGGTGGATTCATGACGGCGCGCCAGCTCATAGACAGCTTGCTGTGTGAACAAAACTAAGAGAAACGTTTGACAACCGCATTGTCGCGCTAAATCATGCAATTGAATGGCCCCCAAGATCCCCTGACTTAACACTATGGGACTATTTCTTATGAGGATACCTAAAGAATAAAGTGTATTTTACTCCACCACAAAGCATCAACCAGTTAAGAGATAGTATCACACGTGAAGTGAATAGACTTAAGGAGAATCACAAGTTAGTCAAAAAGGTTGTTCAATCAATGCGATCAAAGGTGCAACTGTGCTTGGAAATAAATGGAGGACATGTGGAAGAAAATGGTGTTTAGAAAATTAAAAAATGAATTTGTATTACCCATATGAAGAAGTGTTTTGTTAACAATGGATTTAAATATATTCGTTGATTTTAAACTTCGAAGTTTCATTATTTTACTTCATTGCGCAAACATAATTTTGATAGCCTCCACTAAACCCATTAGTGTATCAATATCGTAAAAGAGAATTTACTGAAATTTCTAGAATCGACAGATGGTTAATTTGTTTTTTTTTTGCAGGACTCAAAAATCTATAATAGGTTTTGAGTTATACTAATTCAAATTACGGTTGACTTTTTCCTGGGACACTTTGTATATTCTTGCATTTATCATCTCTAACTCTATAATTTAGGAAGGGGATTTTTTGACTATGTGAATTATAATTTCATCTTAGTTTGGTTATGACTTATGTTTTTTTATAAAAGTTATTTCTAATAATTCTTTTATAATATCAAAAAACAAAATGGTGAAGTTCAGAAGTAAATATAATTATCGAAATTTTGTGAATTTTTTAAAACCCAAAGAATTACAAATGGCGAAGTTCAGATATTTTTTTTTATATATCTTCTTCTATAACTCTATATTTTAGCAACGTAATATTTTGAAAGGGGGGAAAATTTAGCTTAGAGTTCCTTTTTGAAATTATTTTAATTGTCGAAGTTCAGAAAATTTATAAAATTTAACCATGGCTGCTTTTTTTAAATTTTAAATTTTCATCTTAGTAGCGAAGCGCAAGCTCCCCCAGTAGGGGGGAGTGGCGAAGCCATTGCCTGGTTGCTATATAAAATTTTGCTAAATGATTTCTTTTGGGAGATTGTTCTTTTTTTCAGATAAAATACAGTAAATTATGTGATTTATTCTTATTGGTGGCTGAGAAGAAACCCCCAAATACCGTTCAGGGCTGCCAAAATATATTTCCGAATAACATCCTGGACATATTAATTGATATATGACACATCTTGGTACACGGTCGTGTACAGGAAAAAATCTTTGAATAATCTTTTGTTAATGAAAAATATACATTTTAATTTGCAAAATTTATTAATAGTACACATTAAAAAACAATGAAAGAGTCGATTTGTTTCGGATAGTTATTAGTTTACTTGTAGATAAATAAATATCTTTGCAATTTTTTATCATCATTTTATCTATAGCGTGGAACTAAGGTGTAGACTCTCATTTACAAATCATTTAAAATATGTTTTCATACGATCAATTAATTATTTTGCTTTGGGTTCTTTTAGGATTTATTGATTTTGGGGGGGAATCAAAGTGTAAATTAATTATAAAACAACACTCTTCAAATGTGATTTGGAAATGCGATGCACTTTTGTATCCATATAGAAGCGGGAAGGCAGCAGGCAGTATTTTCGAAGTGTCGAACCCCATTGCGAGAGGACTTAGTGGGTTTAATGCTATCAAATGGATTGAAGAGAAAAAGAGTTATTGTACAATAGTAGTAAGGAACACCCTGACTCAATCAATGAGAAATCAAACCACCATCAAGAACACAATCAAAAATCTCATGCGATATCCAAAAAGGAGTGCCAGACCATTGCTTTAGAGCCAGAATTCAGCCATATGACAATGAAAATTGATGAAAGATGATCTGAAACTTCTTCCATTTAAGAGAGCTAAAGGACTTTAAATCCACATTAAAAGGAATAATAAAAGAGTCGAAAGACCAAAACTACTCCTCAAATGGTTCCTGGTGACTCACAACATTTTCGTCTGTGGACAGATGAGAAGATTTTTTATTGTCCAGACCACCCACAAAGCACAGAATAATTGAGTTCGGGCACAAAATTAAAATGAGATTCCGGTTTTATAACTGATTTCGTTCAAGAGGCAGAAGCCAGGCGGGCTTAACTTCAAAGGGTGAAAAAACACATCTCATGTTCATTGAAGCAGGGTGGTGATAAAGATCAATTAGAATGTTTCTTTGGAGATGTTGAAGGAAAAAGTCATTTCCTGGGTATCTGTCACTATATAAAATGCCAGGCAAATTTTAAGGGTTTTGGGGCAAAGAAAATTTAGTCTACCAGTTTTCTAACTGATAGGCTAAATTAAACAGAACTACTATATCAAATCTCCTCAAGTATGAAAGTACTGGAGTGCAAATTATAAAATTGCTGAATCCCCGCGTGCCACTTGCACTCAGGTTATACCTGGACTTCGTCGTGTCATCAACGCAAAATGCAATCCAATTGAATAGTAGTTACATTATCTTGTAGTAGTATTTATTTCTATCCATTTACTCTAAGCAATATTTAATATTACATAATGTTCTGAAGATAATAAATATATATGAGTCTACACCGTACTTTAATGAGTAGATACAATTTAGGGTAACTATTATTAGTGAAGCAAGTTTTTAGCTTGTTAGATTCTTTTTGCTTTAAATCGGAAATAGAGAAAATATGTGAATTTATAGATAACCCTTTTAATGGCAGAAGTTTTATATTTCACAGCTCTAGCCCTGTGAAAGTAGGTTTTCTAAAAACTGTGGCCCCCAATAATATCTCATTCTTACGAATAACTATATATATGAAAAGGGCAATGTATTATTAGTATGTTTCCATTGTATATGTAATGTTACCCGTATAAATTATAATTATTTATGAATTTGGAAAATTTTATAGCTTGAGCTTTGTTTCTGAAGACAGCAAAATAGTCGTCTACAGAACGTCTATAAAATATGGAACGACAGTCAATACTACACTGATGGAAACAACTTTGATTCCCCCAAAAGTCTTCTCCTATTGGGCTAGAAGGGGATCTCAGTGCAGCACTATGCAACATTTTGCAAGTTTTGTTGTTTAAAATAACATATGTTCCTTGAAAGATCAAATTTAATAAAGATCGAAAACTATTTCTTCTAACTTAAGCAAATTTCTCGCATGATATAAATACCCAATTTAAAATTATTTCTATTGTTTCTTAAATGACAAAGTCGCAAAAAGGTTATTGAGTGAAACTTGAGAAGACCTGCGCCCTTTTTTTAATATAAAAAAACAGGACTAATGGTGGTTTCTAGGCTTTTCAGTCGTCATTTACGGCTTCGGTGAGGCGCGGAAAGCACTTAATTTTAAGATACTAGCAATCTGAGTATGGCTCTATTTGCAGTGATACTATATTAAAAATAACTGCTTTCCACGCAAAAACGAAGCCGTAATTGATGACTAGAATGCCTACAAACCACCATTAGTACTGTGTTTCTAATACAACCTAACCTAAGAAAACCTACTCTAACGAAACCTAATCTAACAAAATCTAACCTAACACATCATGCCAAAATCTGTCGTCCCTTTGGAGAGGAGCACTACATAAAAACAATAAACATTGCAGCTCCTTAAAACGTCTGACAACTGTATTAAATTCGAACCTTAAGGTAATTCTTTGGAAATGGGGGCTTAGCCCCTATGCTTCCTTTTAATTATGGGGGGTTCAACCCCCCACGCGCCCCATTATTTGAATTTATTAGTTCCAATGTTTGAAATCAGGGTTTCTTTACACATCAAAAGAAGGCAAGGTGAACTTATTTTAATTTCATTTTGACACCATCAAGATTGAATATCATAAAAATATGTACTTTCCGAGGAAAAAAACGAAAATAATTAATGCCCCGCAAAAATTAGTACTGTTTTCAATGATAAAAACTCTGCGTAGGTCTTCTGAAGGTTCACCAGTCATTTTACATCAAGACTAAGTAACGAACATATTATGTCCATATAAATATATATACATACGAGGGGGGGAGGTCAATAAGTTTTGAAAATCCGTTTGGGCAAAACAAAGGAAGGGGTATGGCTGTTTGTGGGGGTGGTAGAACAAGTTATGACAAGTCAGGACTTGCAGCCGCACGCTTCTGCCTCGTCTATTTAAGAAGCAGTAGCTAATCGCAGATCATCAGTCACAAACTTTTCAACAATGGAGAAGGTTGAGCACCGCGCAGTGATTAAATTTTTGACCAAGGTAGGCAATAATGCAAAAGAGATCCATGAACGCATGGTTGCAGTGTACACCGGCACCGCCCCTTCCTATGCAACCATTTCTCGATGGAATATGGAGTTTCGTCATGGTCGTGAGTCCCTTGAAGATGACCCCCGTCTAGGAAGCCCGTCAGACGTGACCAACGAGGACAATGTGGCCCGTGTGGAGAAGATGATCCTCGGAAATCGACTGGTGAAGGTCGGAGAAATCGAGCGAGAACTTGGAATATGTAATGGAAGTGTTATCAACATCATCCACGACAATTTGGCCATGACCAAGGTCTCTTTCCGTTTGGTCCCTAGAAACCTCACGCCCCATGATCGACTTCAACGTCGTCAAAGTCCACAAGGCCAGAGTTGCACAAGCTGCCGTGCGCGAGGGTGGATTCGAGGAGCTCAACCATCCCCCCTACAGTCCAGATCTGGCCCCTAGCGACTATTTTTTATTCCGCCAACTCAAGGCTGCACTGCCTGGACGCCGGTTTGGGGACGATGAAGATGTCGCATTCATTGAAGTCGAGCGTAGTTATATTGAAAAATAATAAAACACTTTTCCTCATATATCGTTTCCTTATATGCGAATTGCAAAACTTGTTGACCGCCCCCGTATATGGCTAAATTTTCCAGTGGGAGTTTTTTTCATTTATTGCTCTATATATATTAATTTTGTTGAAGACCATTGTATATATACCCTTGATTAAATTTCTTTGGCAACTTTCTATTTTCCTTATTATTTTTTTTTTCCCGATTCGTAAGTAGTAAATTATTTCTAAGTTCATCTCTATTTTTTTAAGTTATTGTGTTTGGTAGAGTTTGGCTTTTACCAAACACAGGAACTTAAAAAAGAGAGATAAACTTAGGAGAAATAATTTAGCATTTACAGGATGGAGAGAAAAAATAATAGAGTAAATAGAAAGTTGCCAATGAAAATTAATTAATGGTAAATATACAATGCTTGCTGCCTCAGTGTGCACGGTTCGAACCTCACCCCTGTACGAAATTTTTGCAAATTCGGAAATAATATTTCCGAAGAAAAATCTTCCCGTTTTCTGTTTCTTGCAGTTTGTTTGGTACATTTTCATCATTCTTTCGCGGTCATGAAAGATTTCTATATATATATATATATATATATATATATATATGTATATTTGAGAAACTCACAAAGTTGCGCGTGAGTAGAGCAATAAATGCATAAAATCCCACAGGAAAATAAAAGGCGGATTCCAAGTAATTTCGAACTTGTTCATTTCGGTCTCTTTAAACCTGACCCTGTAATTATAAAGCTTATTTGTAACGAAATTGTCCACTTTAAATCTTAGTTCTTTGATTTACTAAATTAGTTATGTTTCTTTTGTTTATTTCAATGCATTTATAATTGCATGTTTATTCATGTATTGATAGCTTTGTGGCCTAAATGTCTGCATTCATTTTTCACAGTTGGAAGTCCAGGAATTAGACGTTATCTATATGCCTCTGCCATTCACATCCGGTATTTAATCCCGTCATTGATAATATTTCTCTATCTGTGTCCGTTCACTGTAAATGGGCGAGGCACCACCCTGTTGTCTTTTATATATACCACCTCTGTTAAGTATTTTGTTATTCCTTGAGAATGAACTGAAAAAGCTCGAAATTACTTGTAATCCGCCTTTCATTTTCCTATGAGATTTTTGCATATATATATATATATATATATATATATATATATGTAAATGAAACCACTGTGGAGGAGCGTAGTTTCGGCATGAAATGAAGTTTGTCATGCCAGCCTCAGTCGAACACTAAGAATAGATTCAGTCGCACCAAGCGTCACTGAAAATGTTTTTAATAGTGATATGGGTTTCTTCCGCAAAAAACATGGCCCTGAGTATGGAAAATCCTTTGTCACCCATTCTGTGCAATCTTTTTATGGAACATTTCGAAATGTCTCTACTCCCCTCTGAGACCCCATCCCCAAATTTTGTATGGTACATATATGTTGATGACGTCATATCGATGTGGCCTTTAAATCAACTGGAATCTTTTAACAATTTCTTAAACAACCTTAATAACCTACACCCTACAATAAAATTCAAATTTGAATGTGAAAATAATAATTGTTTACCTTTCCTCGATGTTAAAATTGTAAGAGTAAATGACCGACCTACCTTCTCTGTAGACCGTAAACCCATTAATTCAAATTCTTACATCCATTTTTACTCATGCCATGATATAATTTTTTTTAAAAAACATTGTAATGTCTATGTTTTTTAGAGGTTTTAGAATATGAGACCTATGGTTCTTGTCCAATGAAAGTACTTTCATCACCTGTACATTTATTGAACTAAAATATCCTCTCTATATCATCAATGAATTTATATCCAAGGCCAAGTCAAACTTCTATTGCCCTAAAAGTAGGAACCCAAATACTAAAGGAAACTGCCTCTCCCTTCCATTTTCTCGATTACTGAAAGATTTAAATAGTATCCTTTTCCCTAACCACACCACTTTAGAATACCCTTCGACCATTATAAAATCATATCCTACAACTAAACCTATAAAAGGAACCAACGAAGCAGGAGTCTATTTAATCCCCTGTAAAGAAATTAACTGCCCTATATTTTACATGGGTGAAACAGGAAGAAATCTGGATAAGAGAATGTACGAACACAGAGGATACATTAGACGGGGAAACCGAGCCTCTAGCCTTTTCACACACAGTAACAACTTTAATCACTCGATAGACTTCCCACAGGCCAAACTCATATACCCGGGTAAGGGCCTCCGCAAAAGAAAGGTCATTGAATCCACCCTTATAGATGAAATCCCCAACTTTAACCTTTGAATGGGCAATCTAAATGCAGCCCCTACGTTAAAGATTTAATCTTAAAAGAAATCCTTAATGAACTTAAATTCACGTCACCTGATTAGGAACTCAATTTGGATCTCTGTAAACTATAAATATATGTTGTACGCTTGGTGTGACTGCATGTATTCTTAGTGTTCGACTGAGTCTGGCATGACAAACTCCATGCCGAAACTGGTCTCGAGATAGTAAATACTACGCTCTTCCCCAGTGGTTTCATTTACATATTTAGAATCTGTCATTGGATTTAACAATTGTTCATCACTAATATATATATATATATATATATATATATATATATATATATATATATATATATATATATATATATATATATATATATTGCATTTGGTTTCTTATACCTCTTACATCTTTATTTAGGTAATACTTCAGTTTGTGGCCACAAACAGTTAGGGGCGCTATTTCTGGGCTACAAGTTAGCCCTTATGACGTCAGACGGTAGCTTCAGATATGACCAATCACGGCGTTGTATTTTTTTTATATTTTGTTTTTAACCTGTATTCATTATTATTTAGTAATTGCCTGCACTTCTACTCAATTATACTATTTGGTAATGCATTGAATTTTTTATGTTTACTAATGTATTAAATTTGTTGTTTCGTTTACCTATTTTGGGGAAACTAAACCATAATTTTCACACACTGGCAATCCTTAATTCAACCTTATTTCTAACATTGGAAACCTAAGACGTCATAAGCCTTATGACCAGAGCAGAAACAGCGCCTCTACTGTGCGCCCATAAGCTGCCGTATTATCTTTATTTAAGCCTATAGTTTTCACTCAAATTCCTTCATAATTGTTGCTTCCGATTAAGTTTGTTTCGAATATTGGAGTTGTGTTCATCGATTCTTCTACGGGCCGCTATTTTTTACTTATTTATTTTTTTTTTTGCTCTCCATTTCCTTTCAAAATTATTTGATTGACTGTTTTGTATTGGACGAGAATAGTTTTTTATAGAAGAGCGAATGGTGTTATTGAACAAGTTTTTTTTCTCTCTCGGAAATGTACTTTAATAGAGAATTTAACGAAAAGAAAAACCTTTTACGCTGCACGCCATTTTTAGGTTTCTATGGACTGAATCTGAATATGTTGATCGGAAATGATCCGGCAAGTTTCAATATGTTTAGATACTTTCATTAGTTTCTTTCTTATGCTTTTAGTTTTGTTATGTTAGGAGCGGCTGATTAGTGGGTTACGAAAAGTTAACCAGGTGCCTAGATTGGGTTAGGCTTGCTCTGTAATATTCATTTGCGACGAAAATTAAGGTAAAATTAATTTGGATTCTTTTAAAATAGATGATAAAAGGGCATTCTTTTTTTGTAAGACCGATTAGTGTCCTAATTTACATTATTACAAAAAAAGTATCATCTAATCTTTTCTGGTCCAAATTGCCTCATACTTCATCTTGCTACATTTTCTTTATTTTTCTAGTGGTCGCACAAAAGCTTTATCATAGGAAAGGTACTCATTCATTTTCTATTTATCTCTTTCCTTAAAAATTAGATTCATCGAAAATTGCTTCTATTCGTTTATAAGGTGGTACTTTTGGAATCAAAGAAAGTTCAGTAAATCTTTCCTTTTAAGTTTCAGCAACCATGGTTAATTAAGTCTCTCTTATGGTAATATTGTGTTATTTTAATAATAAAGATTCAATGAATATAATGTCCTAGGTGCGAAATGTTGGTACAAATTTTTAGAGTACCATAAGGTATGAAATGACTATGACAGGAAATTTCTTTCATGTTCTAGAAATTTCATATCGATTTCAGTAACCAAATTTTACGCTGATAATAATGAAAATGAAAAATTGATTATATAAATTGAAAAAGTAAAAGAGAAAACTATCGTCTTTCAGTAGATGATGAACTCTTAAGCATTGATACTGACGAAGATAACGAAGAAAAACTTATGCTTTACAAAGATTACTTACAAAAAATGGAAAGTATGTTTTGGTAAGTAGAAAGATCGAATACTCGTACACCAGTAGAAAGAAAAGGGCAAAGAATGTTAGTGTTCAAAATCATGGTATCACCTGATATGCAGCTGCGGCAGTTTCAGATATATAAGCTACATTTTAATTATTCATAACCACAAGATTATTCAATAACATTTTATAATTGACGAAGAAGAAAGCTAATCGACTACTGCTTACAGGAAATAACATTAGCTTAAATGAACTGGAGACATTTTATGGATTATAATTTCTGTGCTAAAATGCTTTTAGCCAAATTTTGAGATATTCCAGGTTCATTACATTTAATTACAAAGAAACTAGAGCACCAAAGTTAAACTTTCTTGCATTAGATATGTTTAGAATGCCTGGGTAAATAGACTCCCTCTGACGTATAATGTATCATCAACTGTTACTGCAAATGAAAGATTGTTTCCTTTCAGAGGAAGATGCCCTTTCAGGCAATATGTACTTTCAAAACCTAATCTATATGGGATAAATTATGTGGCTCTACTTGATACTTGAATTTAGAAGTATACTGGTGGTAATGATGAGTCAGTGAAACATGAAAAATGGTAATGCATAGTGTCGAGAATAAAGGCTCCTTGCTGTCATGTGGCCCGTCGAAACCAGGATGTCGAGGACCGTGAGAACAGTCAGAATATCAAACTGCTTTCCGCTATAGGCGAGGGATTGTAATCTCAAACGCGCGCTTCTGTCGTCTCCCAGGGTGTTTTCAAGAAACCCACGCAAGAGTACTTCCCATCCCCCAAGCGCCGTGTTGGTTCGTGGAAAGATTTTCCCACGCCCCTCTTCCCCTTGGCCCAGGCAGTAACGAAACTAGCTGGTCCTTATATATTGTTGGTCCCAATAGGGTATCGACAGTATATGCCTTAATTTTACAACGAAACACGTCATTCTCGATCAAGCTCCCTTAACTCGACGAACCGAAGGCTAAAATTATACCGAAGGATCTGAGCCCCAGTCAATTGGCCCATCGTTAGTTACGGTACATTTCATTTGGAACGAATACTCCCTCCAGTTAGTGTTACTACTAACCACAGATCCCCTTTCATATCAAGAGAGACTCAGTCTAGTTTTGTTCTTGTGTGGTGAGAAAAGTTAAAGGTTCTCGCGTTAATTCGTGTATTTTCGAGTGCTCAGAGGTAAATTATTAATCGCGCCGTGTATATAGCGAGTTAATTCGGGTCGACAATCCCGTTACGTTTTTATTTTAAAAAGTTTAGTTCGAATTCGCGACCATCATGTTTCCATTCTACCAATTCAAATTACAAAGTGAATCTCTTGGTTTCTCCAGGAAAAACCTCCTTTCCTATATACAAGAAGGAAAGAGAGCCGAGAGAGCGTTAAGAAGGGACAGAGAAGAACGAGAAAAAGATAGAGAAGAACGAGAGAGAGAGGGAAGAAAGAGAATGCATCCGACAACATGAACTGGAAATGAATAGAGCAAGGATCGAAACGCTCTCCATCAACTCGGAGAATGACGTTGGTCATAAGCTGCATCACTGAAGCTCCCCGTTTACAAGGAATGAGAAAATTTCGGGTCCTATTTGACACATTTTGAAAAGATCTATGAGCTTAACAACTGGGACATTGAAGCCGTTGGTGTCGCGTAACTCCTGCCTTTCTTATGTTTTAAGCTCCGAGATATTTTGATATCCCTTACGCCAGAGACAACGATCGATTATTCGACGTTGAAATTGGAATTGTTTGCCGCGTATAACATGAAGCCCAAATTCTACCGCGCTAACTTTGACTCGCCCGTATAGAGCCCAACCAAACTTTTCGAGAGTTTGGGTATACGCTTCAAAGACTTTTCAACTTCTGGCTCGATTCTTCGAAAGTTCCTCACAAGTATGAACTGTTAGTCGAATTCATTCTGAAGGACCAGCTTATGGCTTCGCTTTCTTTGAAGATTCAATCTTTTGTGAAGGAGCAGAGGTGTTCCACCTTCAAGGAATGCATCGAAGAAGCCGATATATTCACCGCGAGCCACAATTGCTACCTTAAGGAAGGAAGAAATTCTGATCCATCGTCCCCCAAAGTTAAAAGTGGCAAACAAAAAGTTACACCCCGTGACCTTAGTAAGTTATTTATTAAAATAACTGGCCCCTCCAAGCCCAGAAACTTTTCTTCATCAGAACCCCGTAACGTCAAGCCATTCTCGTCAGAGCCCCCTGCATCATACTTTCCTAGGAGACCCCTCGTTTGTTTCGCCTGCGGTATTGAAGGACATTTGAGGACGAACTACCCTCAGAACTCCTAATTCCATCCTAGTTCTCTCAATCAAGTGCACCAAGTTTGTGCTTCCTCCGCGCCACCACCGTCACAAATCGAATGCCTCCCTAACCGTCTGCTACTCTTGCCGCTGGCCATCAGGTGAACTTCTTGAGCGAGAATAGCTTCCGAGGAAACTTGAAGTTTAAGACTGGATTAGTAAACGGCTGCCTGGTCTACATGTATTGTGGTGTCGGACGAGCTGCTCCCCCAATCGCTCCAAACCATGATAAGTTTGCGGTAGTACATGACTACCTTGGGCGTGCAAATCGATTCCCCTTCGTCAAATGCTTTATTGAATGCTCGTATTATACCGTCTGGGCCGAAGTGGTAGCGGCCCCAATGGTACGCTTTGCTGTTTTGGTTGGACAGTGACCAAAGGTTACTTCAAGCCCTGTGGTTCAACCCAAAAAGGAAGCAAAGGCACCCGCTCCCCTTGAAACCCACTGCGACTCCGAGTTTAGTGTCATTCTGAACAACGAATTTGCTAAAGAGCAAAAGGACTGTAATTCACTCCGCCCCCTCTGGAGGAGAAAAGTTCATAATAAGATTCAGGAGTCAACCCGCGGAAATAAAGGCGTTTGCTACGTCGTTAAGAACGACCTACTGTACCGCGCCTGCTTGGAATAAAAAATAGTTCCGAGGCCCGTGCATTATGCATGCCCCGTTCGCAGGTACCCTTCATATTAAAGACGGCTCACTGTAGTCTATACTCTGGCCATTTAAGCCATACAAAAACGGCTCAGAGAATTTTTAAGTTCTATAATGGGCCCGATGCGGCAGATGACATCCATAAGTATTGACGTTCGTGTGATATCTGTTAAATGACAGCCACAAAAAGAAGCGCTAGACCCGTTCCGCTACAGAAGGGACCCATCACACGTGGCAATCGATTGGATCGGCCCCATTCACCCCCTAGATCCGCTAAATGTGGTGCAAGTGGCTTGCATTGAACAGTACAAGGAGTAACCCTTGCCCACCGTGCCTAGCGCTGCCAAAGACAAGTCGTTTGACTTAGACTATAACACTCAGCTGCCCTCCGAGTTGAAGAGTCAGTTGCAGTAGTTATAGAGTCACTTTGGAGACGTGATCTCCGAGATTCCCTGCCGTCATGCTCAGTTCGAGCATTATATTATTTTAACTACACTAGAGCCTATTTTTTCTAAGCCGTACCTCCTTCCTATCCATTTAAGAGATGTATTCAACGCAGAAGTTACTAAATTATTAAATTGAAAGATTATATAACCTTCCCAATCTAATTACTATTTCCTCACATTTTTTGTAAAGTAGTCAGACGGGTCATAGAGGCTGTAAGTCAATTTTCGGAAACTTAATTTGGTGACTTGTTCGATGCTGATCCTATCTCCTTGATCGACCAAAACATCCATCTCTTTGAATATGTCAATTACATTACCGAATAGACCTATGTAAGGCTCATTATCAAATTCCCCTTAAAGAAGGTGTAAAGAGTTACACGACTTTCTCCACAGACAAAGGCTTAATGCAGTTCCTCCGTCTACTATTCGGCTTGGTAACGGCATGTAGTAATTACGGATGACCTTTGATAGGTCCTTGTGGCTTTTTTCATCCTTGAAATTATGTTATGTCATGTTAATTACAATCGCATGATGCGGAGAATATTAGACGGGTTGGCAAACGTGACTTTTTATTTCGATAACATTTACGTTGCAACTCGCGAGTAGCACCATCACCTGATCGTCATCCAGGCCTTGTTGCGTCGCCTGCGCGAGTAAGGACTCACAATTGGCTCGAGCAAGTGCCATTTTGCTTATAGTACGATCGACTACCTTGGGTTTCACATTGGAAACAACCGTTTGGCCCCAAGGATGACAAAATCTGCACCATTGTGGAAATGTCCCGTCCTCCATTAATAAGCAGCTGAGATCCTTAATGGGACCTGCTTCTTTCTGCGGCTGTTTCGTGACCCATTTCGTTCCTCTCTAGGCCCCTTTTAGTGACTTGCTGAAAAAGAAGTTCCCGGAACCCCTTATCTGGTCCACATTAGCTCTCTCTCACTTCGAACAGCTAAAGGGAAAATTAGCTTCCGCCCCTATCTTCCGACTCTCCAACCAGAAGAAGACATTTGGTATCAGAAATCATGCCAGCAATAAAGGATTATGTTGCGTTTTATTACAGTATAGCGATGATGACGATAGTTACCCCGTCGCATACGCTAGCCGTAAGCTTCTCCCGCGCACGAAAAAATATGCCCTCATCGAAAAGTAGGCCATACAGAAGTTTAGAATGTATTTATTAGGTAAAGAGTTCCTTGTGCGACGGATCACAAGCCCCTCGAATATTTGCGAAATGTAAAAAGCAACAATGGTCGCCTAATGCGCTAGAGTTTATACCTCCAGGAGTATCAATTTAAAATCAATTATATAAAAGGAACCGAAAATTGTAATGCGGATAGCTTTAGTAGGAACTCCTTATATCCTACCCAAACTAATCTAGCATAGATTTTATGCTTGTAAATCTCATGTTTATTTTTTTCCCTCCTGTTTAAACTGTATATATTCGGAGAATAATTCTCTCTGTTCCCAATTCAAGAACGATTAGGGAAATCCTTATATCGTTCGGATCAATTAATTCCCATTATTTTATATTTCCCTTTTGAATCTTTTTGTATTGTGCTTTTTTTAATCAATTGTGTGTTATTTATTTATTTATTTATGTTTTTGTGGGTGTAGCTCTAGGACGTTATTGTCCTAAAGTGATCGACTCCCGTTGGAACTAATGTTTGTTCTTGTCCCCCTTGTGGTCTTGTCGACTCCGTTTATTCCTTGTGTTGCTAGATATTGATTGTACGTAAATATATGCGAACACCCAAACTTGACCTGTTCAAAATCAGGTATCCCACAATCGCCCCCTCCCCCCATTGTGGTCGGGGCTATTTAAGACTTTTAATACCCACCAAGTGGTTACCAGATTTCACTTATTTTTAATGTAACATCTTGGGAATGGAGGAGGGTCGAGAATAGATGCTGCTTGCTGCCATGTGGCCCATCGAAACTACGAGCTCAGGCTCGAGGTCAGGCCACGTAAGCGAGGACAGTGAGGACCGTCACAATATCTAACTGCTTTCTGCGATAAGCGAGGGATTGGAATCTTAAACGCGCGTTTCTGTCGTCTCCCAAGGTGTTATCAAGAAACCCCCGCGAGAGTATTTCCAACTCTTCGAGCGCCTTGTTGGTTCGTGGAGAGATTTCCCCACGACCCTGCCCCACTTGGAGGAGGCAGTAACGAATCTGGCTGGTCCCTATATATTGTTGGTCCCAATAGGGCATCGACAGTAAATGCCTTAATTTTAAAACGAAACACGTCATTGTCGATCGCGCTCCCTTTTCTCGACGAGCCGAAAGCTAGAATTATACCGGAGGATCTGAGCCCCATTCAATCGGCCCATCCTTGTTTTCAGTATATTTAGTTTGGCACGAATACTCCCTCTAGTTACTGTTACTACTAGAGGTTAAACTTCCCGTTGTTAAAGTCCCTTGAATAACCATCCGATCCCTCATTTCATCTCTTAAACCCTCGAACCCAAGCCAGGCTGAGTCGAATCATCTGTGGCTATTCCGGCCAGTCATCCCGGTGTGTGTATGTACAGAGGTTCGTATCGCCTCTCGACCCCCCAAGTCCTGGAGAGCCCGCTCTTAGTAACTCTGATACGTTCGGGTCCTGTATACTTAGAGTATCTATTGCCATTATTTCATTGAATCTATTTATTGTGTATAACTGTGTATATATTAAAGTTTATTTTTGTATCTACTTTTACATAAGCCTCATAGCCTGAATTTACAATTTTTTGCACTCGTCCCCCACCCTCTCATTTCTATCCCCCAACTCTGTCGTGACCAGATTAGAATCAAGGTCACGCGTTGACCTTGAGCGACCTTGCCTATGAGTAGAAGTGACATATATGTCGGAGTCATTAAAAGACACATGGTGTTTCAACTTATATTGTTCAAACTCTTGTTTGGACTGTCAGAAAGATGGAAAAGAATCCCCCCCCCTCCATATAGTTGTCAATTCGAAAGGAAGCACCCGATGTTCTACTCTTGAAGGATACCATGAAGATAATATCATTATTTAATATTGCCCCAGAAAAGGGTAACCCTTTATATTGTTCAGTAATATGAATAATTCTCTAACAAACACTGAAAAGCCAGAAAAAGAACCTGATATGATTGAAAAATATAATTCACTTGAAGCCGGAGTTGAAGATCTCGACAAGCTTGCTGCGACTTTTACGTCAAAGCGTCTATAGGGAGATGGGCTATTGCCTTATTTGATAAAATAGTTGATAAACAGCTTATAATATTTTTTGTACTATGGTATCGTAGTACAACCAAACTGGAACGTAACAATACCTCCAAAATAAGAGTTTATCTTTATGAACTTGGTATGGCCCTAGTCCAACTACTAATATCATCAAGAGTGGCTTTGTCAGGGACGCCCAAGAGATGCGAGTTATTGAAATAGAAAGACCCACAACGAATGCTAACCATTCATAATTTCAGGAAATACCTGCAAAAAGGTGTCGTTTTTATGTAAATGCCAAAAATCAGGAGAAATTATCAACAATCTTTTTTGTCTGACAAAATCTGCAAGCAACCACACAATTTAAGTGAAATAATTGCAACTAATATAACCTCGCGACTTCAATTAGTTAGGGTGGCTGCGAAGGATATGTGTGGTGTTTCAATGACAGTAGATCCTAGGCCGGCAACGATATCAATAAAAGTACTATCTGTGTCAAATAAGTGAGTTTTTATGCAATTAGTTAATTTTGATCCCAACAGAATAGATGTCACAAATAATTAACAGAACCCAAAGGTAATCCCTAGATATAAAAGTGTATTATTTTTGTGTTCAATTTATCATTTCACATCACAGCACTAATTCATGAGTTATTTTATTAAATACTACAAGAAAATAAACTCAATATATCCCTTAAAATCAGATTTAGATCATTATTATAAAGCAATAAAATAATATTAGAATAGATTTACTGAAAATTATTTGACCCTGCATGTTGCTCCTGATGGAACAGAATTGCATCAAATTACACCAAGAAAACAGTCAGCAGGTAGAACGCTCTGGTACAACATTACATGAAAATAGAAGCGTAATTGTTGATACTCCCGTAAGTAAATGGTAATTGGTCATTGACAAATTTATAGTGTAACATGTTAGGAAATGTACAATCTCCGGAACTCGCAAGCAGACTAAAGTCAGGACTTCAGTTTCAATGCTGAGGAGATGGAAGTGTTTATTGATATGTTGTAGGCACGAGGAGTAGTAGCATTAAATGATAGGCCTGTGCAGTCTCATTGGATTGAAAATTGGGTCGTGCTCTTATATAAACAGGCTATGTCAAACAATCTTTTCTGCAAAATATTTTGATTCCTCCGATTTGATTTGAAATCAGATCGATTCTGGAGGCTATAAACTAACAAATTTGCTCTTTACTCAGATGTTTATAATAAGTCATATATAAGTGTAATGCATCTTATATACCTGGAACATTCAAATGTGTAGATATCAACATTTTCCTTGTGAGTCTCTATGTCATTTTACTCTGTTTATTGCTACAAAACCTGATAAGTACGGTTTAAAGTATTAGCTATCCGTTCCGAAGTTGAGCGTGTTTCTGATTACGTCGTTATGCGACTGATGAAACAATCAGTTGCATCAATAAATATTAATTCTTCTAACATAATTGTTTCATTTTATCACTTACCGATGTACAAAAACTCCTAAAAAATAAAAAACTTAACATACTACTTACGGAAATAATAAGTAGACATAACTGAAAAAACATTTTCAGTTGCAATATTTGATCAAATATTAAAACAAATGAAAGCGTCAGAATGACTCCCTTGGGACGTTTTAAGAAGGTCGTCAAGCTTGGGAATCGTATTGTTCATTAAGACTGGATACAATTCGAAAAGGCTCGTGTCCTTGTTGATGAAGCTATTGTCGGAAAAAAAGACATCGAGGATCTCAATGCTACTTCTGTCCGTTTTTCCACCTACTAGTATTTAGATTTTCACTGTGGTGTGATGTTTTAGAAGTGCGTTCTTCCGGGAGGTTCTTTTGTGTCCTCCATTTTGATCTTACATCTAGAGTATATCTGAAGAAGTATCTTATTAAGGGAACCTTAACATATAACTACATATGTTATCGGCAATATTTTTTTAAATTTATTGATTTTTTTGTCTGCTTTCGCCTCAAAAAAATCGAGTGACTGTGAAATTTCATATTGCCTTCATTTTGGGTATTTTTATGCGGTGGAAATAATCTTCCGTCTTAATTGGCCAAAGAAAGAAATGTTGACTTAAAACCTTTCTTACTAAAGTCTTGATTTTTTCATTTTCGTTCACTAATAAAACGATAAGGAGAGATATAAAAAGGTAGTTTACTTATTAACCGCTTTCGTTTTTTTCTAGGAGAGTTGTTGGAGTATGCTTTGTCTCGATATTCCAATGGATAAAAGATTGATAATGAAAAATTAGTTAAAAAATCACGATTTTATTTTTATTTCTGTTCGCTACACGGCGTGAAAATCATGTCACCGGGAAATATAAAAATCCAGTCATCTTATGCGTTGTTTTTCTGTCCGAGTTAATGGGGCAAGATTAGGAGAATTAGGCAATCATAAGTAAAAACTATGCTAATACACCACAAATTAAACACTATGCAACGTTAATAAACTCAAACCCAATACCCTTATATGGTCAATTAAGGAGAGATTTACTTTAAAATGAGTTGGTATATATTGAAACTGATCTAAAAGTATTTAATATATCTTCCTTTCAACATTCAGCATTACATAGATGGAGACGAATCCTTCAAAGTTCTATATTGAAACTAGCTCTCCGTGAAGACAGAAGCAGTAAGAAGAATGACTCCCAGGCTTTAAATAAATGAGAGATAGCATGGAAGCCAAACTTCGCTCCTGAATAGGAGCCATCTGCGTACATTGGCACATCTCCAATGTGAGGGGATGCATGCTCCCCAAAATTCAAATGCAATAATTACGGTGCTCTTTAACCTTCTGCAGAAGGTTTCCTCCTTTGTGGTCTTATCTTGACGTGCCCATCAGAGAAAACTCTCAGATAGTTTCATTGTACTCTTAAAGCAGTTTATTTGCATTGGAACCTGTTACTCTTAGCACTTGATGAGACGCTATCACCCTTCTTTCACCCTGTGAACATTCGCACCATGCAGTGTAAACGTTATAAAAAATTCTAATCTCTCCTGAGGCTTGGAAAGGCAAGCCTCGATTATTAGAGCCAGTAAGCCACGCATTTCTCCTTTTGAACGCACGATCATAGGCTTAATTTAAATAAACAACTTTGAAAAAATGAAGGAGGAAAAAGAGTCTTGTTTGTAGATAGTACTGTCTAGCATAAGAAAAGCCTACAAAGTGGAGAGGTACTTTTCTAAGCAGCAATCTAGAGATGATAGGCTAAATCCACACTCCAGTAAATAAGCTACCATAAGATTCAACAATTTCTCCATCCACTTTTACACGAAAAAGAAATAGGACGGAAATCATTCATAATTTAAAGATCTCTTTGCCCATTGCGGAAAGCAAGCACACTATCCATTTGCCTGTGAGCTTGGAGGATATTCTTCGACCAGATCGTTTTACAAAAAACTCAAAGAAAAGTAGATCGTGAAAGAATAACGCAACTCATTTAACGAAAATAGAATTTTGAAGAGAGATGATTTAAGAACCAAGCCCAAACCATTTTGAACCCTCTGCCCACCCCTATAAGAACGGTCTTCCTATTCACTGAAGACATTTACATATGTCTACCATGAATTACGGGGCGCGTGCTTCGAAATCAAACGTAAATGGTTCTAGCTGAACAAGTCACATCAAGTTAAATCATTTAAACTGCAGCGTAGCTCTTATCTCTTCCCCCACATGGCCGTCTCTTACTCAGCAGGGATCATTAAAACAGAAGCCAGGCCATCGCAATGAGGGTATCTGACTATAAATCACGACCTGTCAAATGACCTAAATCCCTCATCAAATATAAAAATGCCAGTATTTTCTCAAATGCGAGCCACACTCCTTAACACAAACACCTCCAAGCTGGTGTAAAAAGTTGCGGTGACTCAGCAAACTACCTTCGGATCAGAAAGTGATAACTATCACGAAAGTCCTCGACCTTCCCAAAATAAAGCCTGCGGTGCATCAAGATATCAAAGGGAGAGACGAATGAGGTAAAAGTAATCGGTTCTAGGAGAGTGTGAATTCTTCCACATTAAGTAAACCTGTATGTAACTTTTAAGCCAGTTTCCCAAAGCTCTGAATCGTGGGATTCCACCCTCTTTACATTCATAGAGTCCAAGCTAACTGCAGCATTAGTGCCTTTGAGCATTACAATTCTAGGTACAATGGCATGACCACGACTACGCTTTTAAGATATTAGACTGCACACCTACAGAGTAGAGCTATCAAACACCGTATCATTTCATTATATAAATTTAAGCTCGCAATGCTTATGCAAATTACATAAAAAATATATTTTACCCGTACCTAAACACTGCCGACTTTCCAGACGACTACAAACTCGCCAAAATTATATTCATCCTCAAAGCGCCGAGAAAGATGCATAAATCAATTAATTTCTCTATCTCCATGCGACATTTTTCTTGCGACTATAGCGAATTAAAATGAAAAATCGCGAAATTTCTTTAAAAATAATCAAAGTTCAGTCATAGCGTTCTTTATCCTCAGGCTTATCGAGACGACACAGCCCATGTTAACTACACCTGAAAAATGTATGGAGAGATAAATGGATTACATTTTTATCGCAGCTGCACATTTTGGGGGCGTAAAATGAACGACAATGGAATATTGAGGGTTTAGTATTACTCTTTCGTTCAAAATATTTTGTTCTTAGAACTATCGAGAGTAAACCCACCCCATTTTGTTTTTAGGCTAATCGAGACGAAATATGCTCCATTCTGTTTTTACACCTTACGAGACGACACTTGCCCCAATTTGCTCTTAGATCTATCAAGAGTAAACTAGCCCAATTTACTCCGTTGACACTGTTTCGTGCCTAAAACCGATGTAACTGGTCTTCAATTACATAATAGTGATAATGTAAATAATAATAATGAAAATATATCAGAAGTAAAATAATATTAATGAAGTAATAGCAAAAAATAATAATAATATAAATTAATAATGAACTAATAGCAGGAAGTGGTAAATAGCCATCTAAGAAATAATTACAATGAAATAAAGCAAGTGATGATAAAATAATAGTTTAAATAATAAAATGTAATAAAGCAATAACAGTATTGACCAGCATTTTTTAACTTTAGTTCTGCTGACTACGATCTGACATATTTCTTCTACTAATTTAAGGTTACTTAACTCAAATATGACTTTAATTTTGCCTATCACGTCAATTCTTCTTTACAGCATACCCTTTTTTTATGAATAGCCACTAAAATGTAACCAAATATAGGGATTTTCAAAATCACCTTAATACTATTATTTTATATTTAATACCATTTACCAATAATTCTATACTATTCTATATAAGGAATTAACCAAAGTGACATATTGATAACATAAAAAATAAAAGATTAACACAAATAGGTTTATTAACATATATGAGATGCTTTGCTATTGAAGTAAGTTTCGTGTGTGCCATAGTTCCAGACATTTCCCCTTACTATTCCAACAGTAATCGGCATATGGGAGTATCCCACTTAATTTGATAGTCGCCAGTCCATAGGTTTTTTATTTTGGGTGCAATATCTCACCTCGCTCATCAATTACGCCACCGAGGAACTCAAGAATTTTATCAAGATGACTGTTGAGAAAGTAACACTTAATGGTAATCCTCTCCCACACTCTAAAGATAATAAAGCAATGTTTCAATAAGAGCTTTGTAGGGTCTTTTTCTAGTTTCCCAGGACAACCTTTACAAGAGCCATTTAGGAATTTCATGCTCTTTTCTACATATTTGCCAAAAATTTAAATTGTGGATCTCTCATCAGTTTTCTGATTTGTGGCCCATCAAACAGGATAGCTTGTGATCTTTCATAACTGAGGTCAGAAGCTTTAAGCCTATCTACTCAAAACAGTTACAGTCTTTGTTCAGTCTTTAACATTCTGCTTCATTATATGCAGCTTGTTTTTGACAGGAGGAAAGATGATTTTATCCGAATCTACTAATAGTTGATGATGATAGTGCATTATCTGGCATTTAATCATGTTCCCAGCGGAAAAATCTTCTGAATCTAATGATTCTCTTTATGTTTACTGTCCCAGAGGCACATGAAACATGGCTATTGTAGTATTCTCCTTGTTTACCATGTAAAGACTTAAACCATTTTGGGATCCACACAGAAGACCATGTTATGTTCTTCATAATTGATTAACTTCAAATGCATTTATTTGCCTGTATTCTTCTTTAAATTAATTAGAATGACCAATTGCAATTGAACTCTAGGAATTTCTATTTGCCAATAAGACAATGGAAGCTTATTTTGAACTGTCTAAAAAAATGTCAATTTATTTGCGTCCTATAGTTACACATTCATTGCATTTAACAAACCTTACATATAACAATTAAATAAATTGATATATCAATTCTAAGCTATTGCAAAGGATCTGTTTCTCTGTTGCGGTAATCTCATACATTAGTAAGTTGGTAGAGTAAATTCTATTCTTTCATTCGTGTAGGTAGGAGCTCTGAGGATTCTTTTGAAAGATCTCAATCTTCTACTAGGCCATTAAATTTAACCTTATTAAAGCAATGAAATCTTGATGTTAAATAGGGTTATTAGAAATCTGCACCCTAATCTTAGCTCTTTCACCTATCATGTCCTTCTCGCTCTCATATAAAGGAATCTCTCGAAAAACTGTAAAGAGCAATGAATGAATTGCGGAATCCAGCCCAGTGTGAGACTCATTCTTTTTTCATTTAAACTTTAAGTCCAGAAGAAGCAAAAGTAACAGTCAACTACGTATTTTTTTCGGCGCCAACCATACCATTTGAATGCCAAATATGAGTTTGCCCTTCCTCTCTGGGTCCACTCCTAGGTTTTCAACACAAGAATTCTATACTTCATGTAGCCTCACGACTTGTCACATTCGCCAAATTTGAATTAAAGTTAAGAAAAATATGCCTTCTTCACGCAATCACTTTTATCCACACATTGACTGGGTGCATACACTAAAGCCGCTACACATAATAAAACACATATGGATTATTAAAACACTTAATCCGAGTAGCTAACATGATGTGTAACACAGCATCATTGTGATGATTGATCAAAAATTTGATCGGCTTTAAAAAAAGTTGTCTAGAGGGAGCAAAAAGCCTTCGGTCTTTGATCACAAGTGCCTGACCCCAACCGCGAAGAATAGGTGCAGTTCTGTGATGGTTTGGGTTGCTATATCATGTAGTTATTTTGGTCCTCCAATAACACTGGAGAGAATAATTAATTTCAAAGAGTATTTGTGTTTTATTGGTAAACAAATTTCCTGAATGGTACTAGCAGTTTCACAATGACGGGGGCCATATTCCATGAAGTTAGTGTGCCGAATCACACAGCTAAAGGGTTAAAACTGGCAGGAAGAGTGAAATAGTGATATATAAGACTTGTATTAGTCTTAACAATAACCAAATCTTCAAATAATCTAATATCTCTGGTGTATTTTGAAACTGCAAGTAGAGAACCACTTTCCTTCACTATCATGTCTGAAAAAAAATACTCATATCTACTGTCTAAAATGTAGAAGACTATTCCTTGACAAATTAAAACTGATATAGCTATCAAAAAATACCAATTCGATATTAAATAATAAAATCGTTAATAAATATGTTGTTTCTATTATTTTAGCCATATTTGGATATACAAGGTACGGTGGTTCATTTTTTGGCAGTTGGTAACACAAAGTTTGGCGCATGTATGTTGTCTAGTGCCGGTTCTCTCTTCTGCCCATTATAGTATATTCAGTTGTGCATTGTCTGTGAAGGATACAATACCATGGCTGAATTTACTCCTCCATACCTCGGGAAAAGGTGGAAGCTTTATTATGACATCGAGTGCTTTGGTGTCAATCGAGGACGCTGTAGAGATCAAGAAAGAGTTTAGTGAGTTAGAATGTGATTACGAGGGAACGGTGGCTTGTAAACCTCAGTATTAGCGTTCTGATACGTAATAACTAACGAATTTGACCCGGAAATCCATCTATTTTCTCATCTAGCAAGCAAGATGAGGAAGCGATAGCTTATGTTGCAAAACATGAAGGACAAACAGAAGGAACGTTCTGCGAAGCTTGTGAACAAACTGAATCATCCCCTCAAGCCTGTCATGCTTTGGTTCTTTTCAGACGAGCGAACTTTTGCCAGTCATGGTAGAGAATTTATAAAACAACCGCTGGATTGCTGTGTCAGCCGACAATGTGCCTATAGTTACGAAGACCAAGCTCCTGGTCCACATCATCATGTTTGTGGTAGTCAGTAGCTGGGGCCAATTTATGCCCGCTTTCTCTTCCCGGATGGCATCAGACTCAATACTGAAGGCTACATCAAGTGTCTGGAGGAGTTGGTGTTGCCAAAGATCCAGGAGCTGGCCACTCGAAAGCCATATATATGCCACACAATCAGGAAAACCTAGTCCTGGCTGTCAAACAATTTTTTGACCACATTACTTCGAAAACTGGCCCCCCAACTACCCAGACTGTCACCCCCTTGTGTATTTATTATGTTTGTGGCTTGGTTGATAGAGAACGACAACTATAGTGCACCACCAACGTGGAGCTTAAGTTTAGGATCACTACACGTTTTACCCAGTTTAAACAGACGAACCGTCAAGAAGGCCTGCAGCAGGTTCTAAAGACGCCTGAATGACGTGGTTGAGGCCGACGGCAATTTATTTGAATACATTGAATATAGATATATAAATTAACTTTCTTTGTTAGTTTCTTTTATAATGAACTTAGGCGATGAATTGCCCACCACTCCATGTATGTATAAATAATATTTGAATGTAGGCATCTGAGACTAAGAAAGAGAAAAATTTCCTTGTCAAAGAAATAAAAATAATAGATTAATAAATTGTGTATTCAGAAGAATCAGGGGATTGTTTTGATTAAAATTATGGCGCCTTTCATTTATTTATAAACTTTCACTAGCCCTCCAGCGGAGTCAAAAACCATACTTGGTGAATGACCTATATATATTACTTTAGATCGAGGAAGCAGACCGTGGATAAATAAGGCAAATCCTGAATCAATTTCCGTAGGTTAATGATCTATCTATATCACCGCCAGATTCCGGTGTCAAATTAATATTCCCGAAGCCACTCCTAGTTGAGGTAAAATTGCTATAAATGCTGCAAAAATTTAACTCAAATTTATCAGGTGCTCAGAGTTTGACACGGGTTGACCAATGTCACCCTGCGACAATTTGGGGCGGAAACTAGCGTTCCGACAATGGTTAATTTATTTTGTGAAAACAAAGTAAAATTCAAGAAAACAATCTCGCTTTGATTTCCTACTCAGAAGCTCCTTAAAATATTCTATCCATCGTTAAAAGGAAATCCTTACACCTGTAAAGGTTAAACCCCAGCACTGTAAATATTTAACCCTAACAATATGGATCAAGAAGAGGAGGACCGTCTTGTACTGACGACACTCTCATTTTACACTGGCAACAAAATTTATCCTTTGCACGGAGACTCAGATTTTGATTTGGATATTTAGAGAAACACCGTCCATTCCTCCTTAGAATATATGCCTAACTCGTCTTTTTCGTTGGGTTTTATTGGCGAACGCCTTCTTTTTATTCTCTCTCTCTCTCTCTCTCTCTCTCTCTCTCTCTCTCTCTCTCTATATATATATATATATATATATATATATATATATATATATATATATATCAGCATTTCAGGCATTTACCTCCAACTGTTGAGAGAAACCTTTTTTCTTTTTTTCTCACATCTACCCAAACACAATATGTATATGAAAAACTGCCTCAACCTTGATTCAAACCAGCCAACTCACCCGTGCGAAGAGCGAGGATTACTAGGAAGTCACGATATCGAAAAGTAAACGCAAAGTGAGCTTATTTAAAAGCTAAAGGTAAAGACATACCAATATAATTGACCTGAGGTCTTTTACACAACTTCCTGGTCACAGCGAGTAGTAGGTAACATTTTAATTTGAAACTACCAAGTGAAAACTTGAGACATTTGTATAAGTTAAATGAGACATACATAATAGTGCCAAAGGGAAAGACATACCAATATAATTGACTATGTCTTTAACCCATCTACCCAGCCACATTCGGGTAGTACATAGGTGACATTTATAGTGAACTCATACAATGTGTCACTGGTATACTGGATATATGTACCATAGTTTTCCTGTGAATATGTCGCAGTCGATAAAAAAAAATGCCACGATTCAAATGTAACCTTTTTGAATTTAGGGCTACTGGAGCACTTAATATCTGCCAGTAAGTTCGAAGTAATTGTGCTCCTGGCTGTAGCAGTGGTCTTCACGCCCTCTGTTAAGGAAAGACGCTTGAAAGCGGCTCAATACCGCCGTTGAGGTAGATAACTTGGGGCTAACACGGATGGCTCGACGCAGAAGAAAAGAACTCGAATTTATCTGAGTGTATTTCTAAGACACCCATTAGAGAGTCGATTTCGCCTTGCGTAGCGGATGAGTAATTCGGGCATTTTCGCGGGAAGGCATCTCTACCAGTGTACTGGCCGCTTTTACTGCTTTTATTAAAGGAATGATGGAGGTTGGGCGGCTAACACCTGATGTATCTCGAGCGGTAGTCGCTGCAGAAACTGCTCCCGAAGGAGATCGTCGCTAGTGGAATTGTTTCAAAGGCTCTCATCCTGCGTTAATTTTAGGCGGAGATGTCGGCGTTTTGAGATTAATGTACGCTCTATTAACACTTACTTGAGAGAATCGTATTTCACTGCAGCTTATGTGGTTAACATTAAATCGCCTACGATTGTGGATGGGGCTGGTAGCAAAAAGCTCGTGTACGCATATTTCTCCTTGTCGCTCACAGCTTCAATAATCTCAAAGATGCCCTAGCACAGACTAATCAATAACTCAAGGTCATTATCCTGGTAAAGGAATAACGTTATATAGAATTTCTCGATATGTTACATGACACAGGATTATTATTTTTGCTTCCTGGAAAATATGAGTTCTCTGCGGCAATGAAAATCAAAGATAAAAAGATATTTTTGAAAAGCAATCAACAAAAGGACTCTGGTTCTCTTGACATCAAATGCGATCAAGTCTAGACACCATCTCTCAAATTTGGGGCTTTGAAATTGCAGGTGCCAGTAGGACTTATTTACATTTGAGTGGATTGTTTGAGGACGTTTAATCTCTATACCAATGATTCTAAACGTGGGCACTAGGTCACCCCTGTGGGCGTTGTTACCTTAAAAGGGTGCGCTGTAAGTTGATATTTCACTTAAGGGGTGTTGTTTACATAAACTAGGGGATGGTGGAAATTTATCCATTTTATTACAAGTTTTAAAAAATTATTCAATATTAGTGTTTCTACAAACACTCCCAATTATCAACATTAACCATGAGCCCATGCATTGGACAGATCAAGTGAAGCTACAAGTTATTTACGTCAGGTTGAGACTTAGTCAATTGTAACCCGTCATTCCGTCACGCATTGTTAAACCGCTTTATCTCCTAACTTACCTTTGTTAAATTATTTCTAATTACAGTAGGATTTTCTATTTTTACTCACTGCCCCGGCATTTTTTCTAAATAATTATGACCGACTTTTCTATACAAACGATTTTGTTACACTAGGATACTATTATTTAATAATAAAATAAAGTAGCACCACTGTACCTCAGCAATTGTTGAAAAGTTCGCGCTAGTTGTTGGCGAATTTATAAAATTTCTTAGTGTTGTTTCTTTATTTTATTTTCAATTCTTGAATTTATCCAAGATCATATCCGAAAACTCATTAAAGAAAAAATTAAAACAGTATTGGGTTTAATATTTCAAGTTCGGATTTATTAATTCTAATAAATGACAACAGCCAATATGTCTTCTTTGCGAGAAAGTATTGTCGAACAAAGCCATGAAGCCATCTAGGCTTTCTGATCGTTTAAAGAAGATCTATAGTGATAAAGTGAAAGAAAATTTATTATACGGAGCTGCTTATTCATACGATATCTACAAGATGATTGCCAGATCAGTGAAACCTCATACAATTATAGAACAACTCATTTTGCCAGCTAACGACACTAACAACACTATCATAGAATTTTTTTAGGAGAATAAAAGTTTATATTTGAGTGACGAACTCTTAGCTTACAACGTGACAGATTTATTCAATATATTCAAAGAGCTGAATTTGCAATTACAAGACTAATGGACATCTTATCAAGAAAATTTGTAATTGGAAAATTAGTGGACAAGCTTCCACTCTTAGTCAGTGGAAGCTCTCAATTTTCAAATCTTGCGACCATTTAAACTCTTCACGAAGACATGAGCTGGCCGATAAACCCATGTATTGATATTTGTAAAAATTTAACTGACTCTGCAATGCAAATAGAGGTAATTGCATTTAAAAACCGTCGAATTAAAACCCCGCATTAAACAATCATACCAGCAATTTTAGCTATCAAACAAAATTTCTGAAAGGTATCCAAAGCTGTGGGGAACTGTCAAATCTTTTCCATCGCTTCTGCAATTTCTCATATGGCTGGACGTGGGTTTAGTGCAGTTACTCAGCTTATTACTAAACCAAGAAATCGCCTGAAAATTGCAAAACGAGGAAATCTGAGATTACTTCTAACCAGCATGGAACTTAGAGCAAGAGCCTTAGCCAGTAACCACTAAAGTCAACCATCCCAGGGAAAACATATTGAAGTAAGCTCCTAAATCATTTTTCTTTAGCATTTTCATCATTAGTCTTCATAATAGAAATGAAAACTACATTCAAATTATTATGTACTAATAACTAAGTGTTATGTTGCTAGGAAAGGTAAATTTAGTTCTTTTTACGGGTGGGGTGATGATAAAAATGTTTGGATCCGAAGGGGGTATGAGTCCAAAATAGGTGGTTAGAAAATAAATTGTATTTTTTGCTTTATTAGAGAAAATAATTATTCAACTATATTAATTAAATATGCGAAATATAGTAACGTAAAACATGTTCTTCAGTTAGCTTTTAATACAGGCAATTTATTAGTTCTACTTTAAGAAATGTGAAACGCTGTAATGATATGCGAATTGCTATTTATGCTTTTTACTTTATGTTGAAGTTTGTAAACCCAAAAATTGAATTGAATGATCTTTGATTTCGGCGAAGTTATAAGTAAATAAAATCTTGTAGGTGGAGGAGAAAACTAGGTTTGGATGTGCTGAACTTCAAATGTCGTGAGGAATAGGATAGCAGTGAACCGTTAACAATAGATACCAGCGTGTTATGAGCGGTAAAACTTGCCAAGGGATGGAGAATTGAAGACTATGGTTGGAGGAAGAGACTCACTTAACGATAACTCAAGATGATGTGCGTTCTCTAAGCTTGGATCTTTGACAACAGTTACCATGGATAACATCATAAGAGCTCTCTCAAGGGCAGGTTACTCTTCTCGGTGCGCAAGAAATGGATGGACTCTGATTTTTGAACTGCTATGAAATGTACTCAAGTGAATCTCTCTCGACCACCTTGTTTAATTACTTCCTAAATTGAAAGAGGCTGTCATCTCTTATATTTGGAGATGAGTTTTGCTCCAAAAAAGTTCACTTCCGGCGGAAAGGAAAAGCAGATTAGGAACCCCCTAATCTGGCGAGACACAGAGAAAGTGTCTGTTTACTTTTTGCTTGATTCAAGATGACCCAGAACTCGGTCAGAAACTCCCTGGGATCAGACTGGTATGCCGATGGGCAACGTCATTCACAAGCTTTTAATAATGCGTTTATCAATGGCAATCAGTAGATATCTTCATAGTGCATCGGTCACGCATGGGGGGGGGAGGGCGCTCTTCATCTAGGCCAGGCAATTTACTGTATCCAATATCCCATCTAACAAGTCTAACAGTCACTTGGTGTGGATGAAGAGCGTGCCCCAGCCATGCCCGATCCAGAGTGAATGTGGCTACTCGTTGCATCGAACAGGATCTCCTGGAGCCAGACTTCTAACTGTGAACGGGAGAAAATAAACCTCCTCGGCTCCTTCCAATTAGTTAGGAATCCATGGTGAATCAATTGTAGGAAAATTCCCTCTAAATCTTTAGAATAACTGCAGAGGTCTTCTTCGCACCCTCCCTGGGATTGCTATTTGGCTTAAGGAAGCAGAATGATAACACCGTAGTGTTATCAGAGAATATTATGAAATTCAACAATGATAATACTAGTTGGCACTCCTAGGGATCAGGCTTAGTGGTAAAACTATTACTCCATATCTAAACCTCTAAGCCTTTTATGCCCTCTTTTCTCCTACACTTAACAAGCTGCCTGTCACCAAAGACTGACAGTTATCTCTTAAAACTCATGGCGCCAACGTTACTTGATCCTCTCTCTTTTCATCGTATTTCCTGCCGCATCTTTTCCCATTCTGCGCAGAGCAGCTTTGAAATTGCCATTCATGGCATCGGAACACCCCTCCTTGACTACGGGAACATCTTTCTCGCTTGATCACAGACTTCCACTGTTCTACCTCTCCAACTGGTTCAAAAGTGTTTTTTGCCCTGCACCTTTCCACTAAGGACATTTCTCTCGTTTAAATCCCGCGCTTCACAATGCGCACTATTTCTCAATTCAATATAGAAGCAACTGTTAGTTCCTTCTGCTTATATATAATTCCTTAAATGCCACAACTCCCTTCGAACTGCCCCCCCTCATTGAATCTATCCCATCCTCCTATAACCCTGCGCTGTTGCTCTGTACCTTTATAATTCTTCTTTGTTCTCATCTCTTCTGTAAGGGTGATCGTCCTTTCTCTGTATTTGCCCCGAAAAGGTGAAATGGTCTGTCTGTTAGATACGCCTATCGCCTTCCCTTGGCGCCTTCCTGCCTTGAAGACTCACGACTTCTAACATTTTCTGAGTAGATAACTGGGCGCTCTATGAAGGCCTATAACTATAAATCTGTAATGTAAAAATCTTGATTATTAAAATACCTCCAATAAAACAAAGGTGTTCTTAAATATTTCCTATTAGTTTTAATTCCGCTTTGTTACCACTCCAAAGTCCAGGAAATATCCTCAAGCACTCCTGTAAAGGGTTTGGGGAGGTTTGATCGGCCTGCCGTAGTCTAGTTTTTTATTATCACTGACCGTGTGCAGCCTAAATGAGTATCTCGTATAATTTTTTTTAATACCCTGTTTCTCCTATGCTCTTAAATCTGAATTAACTTTTACTGAGTCAAGGTTTTCCCTAGCCTATGAATTGCATGAAAAGATATATTTCATAGTCATTTGTTCTTTGCAATATT
This sequence comes from Ceratothoa steindachneri, assembly GCA_963969495.1. NCBI lineage: Eukaryota > Metazoa > Arthropoda > Malacostraca > Isopoda > Cymothoidae > Ceratothoa > Ceratothoa steindachneri. The sequence goes on from OZ018318.1 coordinate 98,455,650, forward strand.
TATTGAATGACTTACAGTTGATCATAAGTACATAATATAGTTACTTGTGAACCACCCCTCTTCCTGTGTGTTATTGCATTTTGTTTTTTAAGATATTGGCTGAGTTATATATTCGGAAATTGCAATCTCATTTAAGATAGTAATTGCTATCATATGCTTCATGATAGGATTTCGTCAACTCCTAAAATGATCTATTCTCTATTTGTGATTTGTCAACTATCTATTGTTAGTTGTTCTTAAGACAATTTTAGTGATTTGTTGTTTTCAATAGTTTTTCTCATTATATGAGTTATTTTTTAAATCGCCTTTGATTTCTGTACTTTGATTTCTTTTTGTCTAAAAATATATTTTTAACCTTCCTTAATTTACTATTTAATGACGTCACATTATTCTTTGACTAACCTAAACTTCGGAGAATGAAGTGAGTCCATGAAATACTGTAAAGGGTAGGCCTTCATATTCCCATGCCTTTCCTTCTTCATCATAGTTTACGGTTTTTGTTGCAGGTCGACCCGCTTCGAGGCTACCATTTTTGGCCTAAACTTCGGTAACTTACCAGCCTAATTTGCTTAGTGGAAGCGACTGATCCACCTTCCCCCCCTCCTTGCACCACACTTCCCTTTTCCTCCTTCGGACTAAAGGATGTAAATGGGGCCGTGAGGCCTTTTAATTTATTCTGATGCGAAGATTATGCCTTGATTGCTCCACTGAATCGTTTTCCGCCACTTATATTTGACGTTGTTCATTTTGGGAGACCCGTACTGAATTCCTTCGTGCAGCGAAGAATTTTTGCCATTGATTCCTGCCAGCGTTCTCGCTGCTCCTCTGTCGGCTGCATCGAATTGTGCTCTTCCAGTTACGTTTACAAGTATTCTCATTTGGGAAGTCGTTCACACTGGGCCCGTGAAAGCTCTCCCCTAGTCACCTCACTATCTCCTCTTTGGGGAATTCTGTCATCTCGAATTCCTTCTCTCGGATCGTTGGGCCTTCGAGTCATGGTTCCCCGTAGTCTCGACGCCTTTCGCCCCAATATCGCCGTCTGTGGGTTTCTCCTCGCCGAAGACCGTCACGCATTCACCCCTGTGGACTTAGTTCGAATTCACTCATCGTCGCTGAGCCTCCTTCACCTACGTTTCCGACGTGGTTTATTGCTTCACTGCTCTGTTATCAGGTTTTGGAGTATTTTTTTCTTCATACGTCCCTTTAAATTAATTAAGTTTTATTCATGTAACTTTGGGCCTTCGGGTAAGGGACGTAAGACAGGGAGGTTATTCCGGGAACACCTGTCAGTAGAGTAGGGTAGCATATTTCATCTTCAACGGCGGGTGTCGTTTCGGCTTTAAACAAATTATACATAGAACCCAATTTTGTATTCGCGAATAGCTATTTTGGTTAGAACGACTTGTAGTCGTTGGATGGTGATAAGCATTTGGGACTTTTTTATCATTTGATGTACCCCCGTATAATTTGTTAGCAGTCAATTTATTTCAATTTGATTTTGATGTAAATAATACTGTTAATACTTTTATGAGTGTATTTATTTAACCTATCGGGGCGGGGTCTTTTTATTATAATTTTATTTGTTTATACTTGTTTATCTTGATTTTTCTTTTATCGAATTTTTCTTCTTGACTGAATTTCCTTTTTCTTTAATTTGGTTTCCGTATTCTTGTTGAGTTTGTCCTTAAAACATCATCAGAAGATTGTTCGTCCGTTGAGGGTCTCCAGTTATGGTGGTGGGGGAATTGCTTTATCTTCTTGCGGATACATCGTAATTTAACACCGTCCTGCAAAATTCTGGTGAATTTCTGGTAGGCCTTTAGATCCCTGGTCTATAAATTTTTTGTATGTGTCTTATTTGGGCCGTGTGAACCGGGTTCCACGATAGCCTTCACAAGTACAGAGAGCGCTCAGAATAACCAAAAATGAAGGGTCGTCTGGGATCTTGCTGAGACGAAATTCACCCATCAATTATAATTATACTTGAGTCTTATTTCGCAGAATTTCCGAAACAGGCAAACATGAAGTGCTCGCGTCGACAAGGCAAAAGACATGTCAACAACCCCGTAAGAAACCAGAGGGAGCAAAGCATATATATATATATATATATATATATATATATATATATATATATATATATATATATATATATATATATATATATATATACATATATATGAGATCCACTGTCCACGAGCTGAAGTCCCCCATGTAAATAGAAAGCATGAAGAGTTACGATGGAACGAATAACATCAATTTGCTGACCTCATTAAAGAATTAAAACTCTCTGCAATATTGACTGAAGAAAGAAGTTTATGGACACACTTTGCGCTTACCAAATTCCCATGAACGTCATCTCCTGCTGCTACTACTTTTTCCTAAAAAAGACGGGTATTATTCACTTCTTCCACGCAGGTAATATATTCAGGGTTTATGACACTCGTTAGATGTACTTGATGTTCATCATCGTCAATTGCTTTGTTCTCCAGACCAAACAATGCTTCGCATTTTCTACAGTGCTCTAAGGAGGGGATAAATTGGGGTAAACGCCCTCAAAATGGCGTTTGATTTCGGTTTGGGTAACACATCCCTTTGTTGAAATTTAATCACTGCTCTTTGCTCAATATCATCCATTTCAATAGGGTGCTTACCGACCTCTCTATTACTGATGATAAAACTGGCAATGACGGCGTTTAAATAATGAGAC